>JBBPCS010000386.1:8052525-8063328 GCA_037974645.1 Hollardia meadi | reverse complement strand
ATTTGGGTGTCCTGACAACATTACTGTTAAGTATAATGGCGGTCCAGCAATATACTAGGTTTCACCTAGTCTTGTTTCCCTATGTTTTTCCCTATATTTAGTGTTCATTTCCAGGAATCCCTTCAGAAAATGATTAAGAAGGGATACAACATTACAGGTCCTTAAAATAATGCGTTACAAAAAATTTGATGTTGCAACTTATATTATATATAACTTTATATTTTAAAGCAAACAGTCAGGATCATTCTTAACATTGGGAAGAGTATGTGTGACCAGAAATCTCAACTTTCGGCAACCACATTTCATGGGTCTGTGGGAGAGAGATTGTAACCCCGTCTCAGCTCAAGGAGGGTCCCTGCTGTCGTATGTGGGGTCCTTGATCTTTCTTTGGCCAATGACTTTGACCTTTTCACAGTCAATGCCGTGACCAGTTTTTGTTCTAGTGTTCATTTAATGTTCTTTAATTCGTTCTTTCCCTTTCTCTATCTGTAATCTCAGTTTGATTATGTTGTATGTGATTTTGCATATGTTTCTCATTCCATGATATATATATTAGTATTGTATTTGGAAAATTCAACGGGCCTTGGAGGGTCAGATGTAACTAAAATCTTGGTTTCCTCCAAAGTTGGGAGCAGGCAATGCCACTTTTAGATGTGGGCTAGACTGCCTGTATGTCCAAGTCCTGATGTGGCTCCACTGTTTAGCTTTACAACTGTGGGAAAACAAAATATGAATAAACACAAACTGGTTGTGACAATGCACAAAGAAATGTTAGAAAGGATCTAGTGAAGGGAAGGAAGTGCAATGCGATGCACAGAGAGACAGTGGTGGAAAGTAACTAAGTATATTTATTCAAGTACTGTACTTAAGTACAATTTGGAGGTACTTTAAACTTTTACTCCACTATGACTCATAGTCAAATATTGTACTTTTTACTCCCCTACATTTATTTGGCAACGTTAGTTACTAGATACAATTCAGAATTAGTTTAATAATTCATTTAATAATTAATAAATAAATTGTGATAGAATATTATAGATTCAATATCATAGAATATTACACATGATGAATACTTTTACTTTTGGTACTTTTGCACTTTTACTAAAAATTTAAATGCATCGCTTTTATTTGTAACATTTCTACACTGTGGTATTGCTACTTTTACTTAAGTACAATATCTGAGTACTTCTTCCACCTTTGCAAAGAGATATGCAAAACCTCACCAGTAGACACACACACACACACATACATACAAAAAAAAACATACACATATAGGCTAAATTGCGGATTGTGCTTTCCAGGATCAACGGGCCATAATCGACACCCCTTGATCCAGAAGGGGCCCCAGTGGCCAGTGTTTATCGGTCCATTTCAGATGAGTTATATTTAGGGCAGCCTGGGCCAGACGCCATTCTCCCTGCTGATTCACTGGGCTGCTGGGATTGCTGCTCTACCTTATCCGGTTTCCACAGTCAACCCAGTGTAATTTGTCAGGATATGGCTCGCGGAGCTATAAACCTGTGTGCGTGTGCATGTGTGTGTGTGTGTGTGTGTGTGTGTGTACATTTCACATTAACTTCAGTCGGTAATGGCTCCTGATTTTCTCCCACTCTTTCTCTCTATCTCAATCTCAGACACACCTAGGTGTATGCATGGCTACACACACACACAGACACACAGACAAACACCCTCCCTCTCACACACATGGCCTACAAGTCAGATAAGAGCACCATTTATTCTGCAATACATTGAGCTATTGTGTGATTCTCCAAGGCAGCGAGCAGCGATTCTTCTTAAAGCTGTAAATCATCTCTGACAAAGAGAGACGGCAAAAGACGAGGATTTACACATCCATACATCCCTGGTCTGGACAGTGGGAAGGGTGGAGTTCCTTTGTCTAACACGGCAGTGATGGATCAACTTTTTTCCTCTCCGCGTTGTGCTGCCGGTATCTCTGACGCACGAAACCAACACATTTTCCCCTCTGGAAATACATGTTGTGTCATTGTTTTTGTCTCTTGCCCCTGTCCTTCTTTCTCTCTGTACTTTTCTCTCTGACACACACAAGCACACAGAAAAATGCACACCAACACACACACAAAATTTCCCTGGGATACAGCACGTCCTGCTGTCTTAAAGAGTCTATTTCATCTTATCAGCAGTAGCAGACAAACATGGGCACTGTGGGCAGGGGACTGGACAGAGAGCAAGTTAAAAAAATAAGTCCGTGATAAAAAAAAGGGGGAAATCCGGTGGCCATGATACATGGAGAATAAGTATAAGAGTCTTTTTTCAACGACCAAGACAAACAATTTGTTTTAGAATTCAGGTTTTGCCAGGCAGCTTTTAATTGACAGACAATGAGTGTGATTACTAAGACGTTCCAAAATGTATTAATGTATTTTCCCAAATCAGGTCATTGGTGTTGTGATTTTGCTCTCACAATATTTATATGACATGCTCTCATGCACTCAAGGAGGAACACATCCTCATTTGCAATATGCAAGCTCTTCTAATAGTGTCCAGTCAAATTTTCCAGGAAGCCGATGACTTCCGATGACATTCCTGTCTGTCTCCTGTCCTCGATTTCTCTCCTCACACTCTCCTCTTTTTGTTGTGCTCAACCCTAATCGGTGTGAATAAGATGTGTCTAAATGTGTGTTTTTGTCTCCCTGTTCATCTGTGTGTGTGTGTCTCTGGTCTTGTCATGAAGCGGTCCTGTGGAAAAGTGCTCCCCAGTGATGAAGGGTGTATTGATTGTTGGGCCAGGCGCCTAGCATATCGACTTGGCAGAAGGGTGATTCTTCAAGGCCTTCTTATTGGCACACTGAGTTAATCTGCTCATCCTAATCAATACCGGCTAACTGAAACTATCATTGCACAGCATCACACGTCAGTGCCCTGTTTGTTTGGCTTTTATTGGTTTGTGTGTTTGTGTGTTTATGGAGGTTGAAGGGATGATTTGTATCTGTGTGACAGGAAAGTGAAACCCAGAGCTTTTGTCTTCTGTGCCTGTAGACGGGGGTGCTTTTTTGTGGAAGTGTTATACGTTCATTCAGTGAGTCATGGGCAGTAAAGTAAGAGCGCAGCACTATGAGGTCATATAAACAGCATAGTATGCCAGTATAAATCTACAGCTTGATTTCCAGTCTGTCTCGGGTAAAGTATGGCAACTTGGCAATGTTTTCACCATTGAGAGGACCAGCTGAGTGGCTTGTTTTAGTGTTGCTGACAGTGTATTCTTGCTCCTGTAGGAATTGTGGTTTTCCTGCTACTAACACGTCTGTAAGAGTGGAATAACATAAAAACTCTGTGTCGCTTCCCTAACTCCATCCTGCTCTTATTTATCCTGTCCGATCGTGCACATTACTATTTATTGTGGATGTTGAACATCTCCCTCTGCATATGCCCATTTTCTTACCTGTTACCTTATCATTCTCTCCCTGTCTGTGTGTGTGTGTGTGTGTGTGTTTCTGCTCTATTTGTCTTTCGGCAGGCCGAACATGGAGAACACTGGTCAGGTCAGTGAGTCTGGCTCCTCCACAGTTAAACATGCCCTCAACCCTGACAAAGCCTTCATGCAAGTCCACTACCTCAAGGTAAGATGAATGTGAAAAAGACGAGAAGGAAAGGAGGAATAATTGATTTGAGGAAAGTATTAAAGTATTTAAAAAATCCTATAATGTCCTTTTAGATGGCCAGCTCTTTTTTTATACTAGAACTGCATGGAACAGCACTTGTAACGCCAATAGATTTTGCTGCAATGTTTCTCTGTATTGTCTGTGATGGATCATGTTCTGTTGTCTTTTTTTCTCTTTTCCTTTGTCCAGGGTTACTTCCTCCTCAGGTTCTTGGCCAGTCAAGTGGGAGAGCAACAATTCCTGGATTTCTTCAGATTATTTGTGAAGAAATATCATGGGCAACTCATTTTATCTCAGGTGAGATTGTGGTATAGGAAACTAATTTTCACTTGATTAACTTAACGGAGATTCTCCGTTGTTGACCCGCAGCTACTTGAGAGGCTGTTAATAAATTCTAATATATAAATAAAAGGGCCGTCTCTGAGGCACGGTTTTATTTCCTTAAATTATTTGGAGGCTGATGTAAGCTCCATCGCCACTTTGTTACAATAGTTGAAAATGCACCAGCGGCATTTCAAACTGATGACTGTAGATCAGCTCAGCCACTTCTGCTGGGGCCGTGAAGCTGAGTGATCACACCTGGTCGTCCGTGTGTGTGTGATATGTGATGTGTGGCTCCTGGCTCCAGTTTCTTTGGTGGCAGGCTGAGTCTTCCCACTAAATAATGGATCAAGAAAACACTGTTTGACCTTGTACTCATGACTTAAGATCAGGTATGCCTTTCTTTTTTTGTCATTCCTCCCACACCTTCCTAAATGTCTCATTTCTGTCTTTTCTTGTTCTTTGTGGGTAGGATTTCCTGCAAATGCTGCTGATTACCTTTCCCGACATAGAGAGGTATGTAAGTTCCTGTGAATAACACTCACAGTATTATAAATGAATAATGAAAAATATGCCAAGACGCATTAAAACCACTTTGGTCTGTTCTTAAGTATTGGTAGCCTTGTTTCCAGTTTTAGACAAATTAAAGATAGGCTTTTCATCAATCTTCTGTTTGAACTTAGCCTTCCAATTATTTTCCTCAACAGATGTGACTTATTAGATTTACTGTTACATAGTATACATTAGTATACTTTCATTTGGCCTGTATTCTTTGACCAACATGGTCCTGCTGTGGAAACATGACCATCAAAAGCTCCCAACACCAATCCCGTTACGAGAGTAGTCTCATCCACTCATTTATTAATTGAAGTGTAAAAGGATAACTGCTCCTCCCGTTCTCCTCCTCTCTAATTTTCTCTCTCCCTCTCTGCGCAACCCTAAATCATTCAGTTCTCTATTTCTCCTGATTGCCTCATTAACCTCTTCTTCTGCCTGTTTCTCTCTCTCTCTCTCTCTCTCTCTCTCGCTCGCTCCGTCTTTCACTTTGTTTCTCCCAGCCTTTAATGCTTCTTTTTTTCTTTTCTTTTTTACCCCTCTCTTCCTCAGCATCCTTTTGTCTGCTTTGAATGTTATCAAATGTTATGTTTTGCAGTTTCTGTCATGTGGAGTGTGCTGCTGGACGAGCAGAAATTGATTAAATTTAACAGGGGGAGTTGGGGGGGACAGTCAATATTTGGATCTGATGCCTCTTTCAGCAAACAGCCCCTAGAAGAGAGAGAATTTGCAGGAGGTGTTTACAGTCAAACATTTTGATGGTTTTGATCTGTGGGCTCACTTTTGGATGTTTAGGAAATCTGGCTGGCTTGTTTGTGGAGGACAGTCAGAAGACGCAGTCTAACAATTTAGTTGTTAAGTGAGCAAAAAATATGGGATGGATTTTAGTAGTTTTTAGCTTTTTTGAGAAACGCTCAAAGCATCTGAACATTTCTGCTCAGTATGGCCTACATTTTGGTAAAAGTTGCAAAGTGTTAGCATACTGTATATACTAATGAGAACTGTCAAAGTTTTAAACTGTAGACAGTTGCTTTAGGGCCACTATCATGAGGGCGAGGATGAGAATAGACACTCACTGTTAAGGGTCATGGCTGCTTTGTGCTCAGGCGCAGGGTCATGTATCCTGCCCCAGACTAAATGGGGAACTTACTATTTATAGGACTAAACATAAAATTATTAACACACATTTTTTTAAAAAAATCAATGCATTCATTGACTACTTGTGTATGTTTGATATGTGTTACGAAACCAATGTTTTCCAAGCATCACTGTCACTATTTCTAAAAGACGGTATGTTTTCTTCTATCACCATTTACTGTAGGTGAATAATCACTAAAATTAAATAAAGCTACCAAGCTCAACGTGAAAAAAAACTGGTAGATACATGTCCTGTCTGCTCTTGTGAGACATAAATCTTATTTCCATCTAGTCCTATTATGAAACAGCATTTGGCAGTTCATGTGGTGTATTAACTGTATTAACCTTTTGTTTGCCACACAAGAAAACTAGGCTCACATAATCCCATGTAATCCTACTTTGCTGGTTTACTGCTGGTGTGGCAGATGTTCAGTCTTTACACATATATTATATTATCTATATTATACTGTTCAACAACTAGTACATTGCAGAGTGTAAAGAGATTTTTACAAGCTTCAATTTACTGAATGCCCACTCTCTACCTGCTAAAGTTTACCTAAAATGTAAATTGTTAAAATGAAAATGTAAACTCATTACAAAATAACCCTCTTTAATGGGCTGAATATCACAGATTAGTAATAGCTTCAGACTAGCCAGGTGTGGAATTTTCCTTTAAGCCCAGGCAAGCAGGATTGATGATGGGGAGGTATGCTGTGTAGTTACTCTTCGACTTGATGTGTACATTGTATACTTTACAGTTTGCATACACACTGCACTGTGGAATAGTTCTGAAATGTTTCTTTGTGTGCACATTCATCTCTGCACGCCAGTTCTGTCACAGTGTGTGTTCTTGTATGCGGTATATGACCGTTCTCATATGCAAACCATCCATTTGAGCTCCTCCTCAGCTAAACTCACACTTACATACACATTAGTGCCTGCTGTACATGCGTACATATAAATCCAGTTCATTGTCTGTACATGTCGTTTGCCTGTCCCTTTCATTGGAAGGTGGGTGTGCCCCTCTTTTTGTTTAAGGTGTTGGCCTAAACCTCAAGTCTGCCAGGACCTTAACAATATTTTCCCAGAAGCATTTTCATACTGTGTCTTGGGCAATAACAGTCATTGCTATAATAATAATACTAATATAACACTTGTGCCATTGTGTTCCAGAAAAGGCCTCACCCTCAGTGCTATTTATGCTGACTGGCTCGATCGACCCGGAATTCCAAAGGTATGAAGAGTCCTGCTTTCTTTTGGTATTTATCAAAATAGTTTGATCATTTTGCTTTATATACAGTACAATACAGTTTCATAAAAAGCTAACTACCAGCTATTCAAATTATCAAGTTAAATAAACAATAAACTCTGAAATCAATTTAGACTGAAAATCAACTTACACTTGACTGTAATATAGAAAATAATTAATACTCTGCATGCACAAATAATTCATTGTACACAACAACGTAACAGTTTGTGGTTGATTTTTACTATTAAATAGTTTGTGCTCTTTGAACCTCTCTTTGTCCACTGTGCTCAGAGGCATCTTTTCCCTTTTGATTCTTAATCATTTGGTGTAATAGCAACAAATTAACACACAGTAATAGAAGTATAAAATGACAGTCAAAGTACAGGACGAAAGTAGAACTTTTGTGATCCTTCATACCTGCCGCTTTCATGCATGGGGCGATAATTTCAAAGTCTTTGTCCACTCACTCGACTGGTTTCTGGATATGGAAGAGATAACTTCTCCCAGTCTTGGATTAAATTGGTTGATAGCGTCACTTCATCACTTTAAGATATCCAGGTCAGATCAAGCTGTCGTTGCTATATTTGAAAGTCACATGCCAAGAATCATACTGACTGCCGATACCTGAAGTTTTTTTTATCCTTAAAGATTCCCTCCAAACATGATTTCGGATGTATATAAAACACTGTAATTTGACTAATAAGTGTTTTTGATATGGCTTGTCCACAAAATGTTCTATTATCTTGTTAAGATCCACAAGTTACATCTACTTCTACCTCATTAAAAATCCTGGAAATCGGAAATGAAAATATGTGTCATTTTAAGATGTCTTGTTCTTTACTGTAAAGTCCATTCTCAGTCTTTGTGCACTGGAGGCTTTAAGTTTCCAGATCACACTTGTGTATGCTGAATATTGGACTTCCAAACTATTTGTGATGTCACAAACCATACTCGTAGGCCTGCTTCTTTAAACTCAATGAGCACAGAGAAATGTTCTACTTTCAGCACTCAATGTGAAAACTGCCTTATAGTGTCAGACAGTGCACATGCATCATTCTGCACGGTGACGCTCAAACATTTAACTGTGGGAACAAGAAGAAATATTTTTTTCATTTTGTAAAGGGAGGGGAATTTTAATAAATATATATCAATATGGTGTCATCTTTTCATCAATGTAGGCTAAGATGTTGTGTTTGGATGCAGTTCAAAGCCAACATCACAAATCACAATTTGCCCAGCGGTCTTTACAATCTGTACAGCATACAACACCCTCTATCCTTGTAGTTTCATGTAGAGGAACCTTCTGTGTTTTTGACTGTATCATCATCATCAACGAGAGCTGTTATTTGCTCTTAGATAATGATGTTCAACATCCCATTATTGAACAGTTGTAAATAGCAGTGTAATGATGCTCTTATAATGAAAATTATGTCTCATATTAGAAAAAAATACAAATCCTGAAGCTTAAATGACGTGTGACTGTTAGCCAGTAGGCATTTTGAAACTGCTACACAGTGACGGCTTTCCCCGATGACTGCATAAAAACTCAAAACGTATTAGTTGTTCAACTTGAAGAAAGTTGAAAAAGACATCGTCAACTTAATTCCACTGTAAGGCATCGCTGGCTTTTTAGTGTCGCTACTTCTTGAAAGAGGTGATCATGGGGTTCATTTTAGTATAGTGTTGTTGAGTTATTATCACATTTGTTACCAGAGTGTTACTGTACCTTGACAAGGAGAGCAGTGCTGCTCTGCTTCTGCCCTCTAATCGAGAAATGCCCACAGTCCTAGACACTAGGATAGCAAGGCTACACTCACACACACTCTTGCATTATCAATCCACTTTAACAGCTTCTTCAATTCTCCCATCTCCATGGTAACTGACCTTAATTACCACTGTGTGTGTGCATTTTGTGCGTCTGTGCTTGTGTTGCTGTCTGGGAACCTTCACCTTCTAGATTCTGTGATGATGTAACTGGAGCCTTTCAGTGGGCCTCTGAGGGTGGGAAGGACAGCGTGGAGAGACCGCTACTTTCTCACACCTGATTGGGTGACAGCTTGAGTGTTCTTGCAGAGGCTCTTTTTTTTGTTTTGTTTGATGTGCCAGTCACCAGCTAATAAGATCAGCCAGATCGATTGAAACCTTTTACAAATGCAAGTGCCTGTGTATTATGTACAGTAGACACAAACAGTCTCTCTCTCCTCTCCACCTCACATCCATCACTCGACAATGTGCTTGAATTGGAGAAAGGCGGGAAATGGTTTGGCCTAATAATAAACAGTGACAGTTAGTGATCCCAGAGTAAGAGATGTGGAATGGGAAGGCCACTGCCAGCTTATTTTAGACCTCAGAGTTTAGATGAGTAAGTACAGATGGATCGAGGCTGCTATAATACTTTGTTTAAATAATGACTACCTTTCATTCACCAGAGCCTTAAGCTCCCAATTCCGATAACTTACATTAATGCTTTATATTTGTATGTTTGTTCTGCTTTGCTAATCAATGAATGCCTTTTGTGCGACCAATTATCATAGACTGACTGACGTTTTACCTAGTATTTAAGCACTCTTCCATTTACTGTTCTCCTGAGCAGAGATTGGATTTGGATTTACCTCAAGGTAGTAAGCCTCAGCAACTCAAAATAGACTAAATTGGCTGATATGACATGGGAAAGAGTGCCAATTACTGGAGCTTAAAGTTTCCTCTGTTGAAAATGATTTTTGAACAGAAAAATAATCAAATGATGATCAGATTGTTTCATTGAAATCCTGATGTGTTCAAGGAAAGTTTATCTGCAGCTGTTTGTGTCAAGGCAGCATTAAACATTGAATATTATTGGTTTGGCTTATTTATTAGATGATTTCATTAAAAAATGTGTCTAACAAAGTAATGTTTTAAAAACATTATTGCTATTGTTACTGTCTTGCATTGTTTTATGGGATTTTGGAGGATATTTATACAAGTACACATTAAAAAAAAAAATCAAGCAGAAAATAATACAAGTAAAAACACTCATCGAACTGTAGGGTAGAAAAACAAAGCTCAGACACGTCACAAATTCCTACCTTAAACGGGATGAGCAACATGATTTACAGTATTTGCTTAACATGTGTGTTAGAGTGAGAGGTGTGACTTCTTAACTTCGACACGCAATCTGATATCGATTCACTAAAGAGATACTACAAAGACGGGGGGCGCAGTTTGAGGCAGACAAAAGCCTTGCTATTCAGGGAAAGGTAGTGGGGATCTAGGCAGCATAAGAGCTATGTGTGGTATCCTGTTACACAATGCCAATTTGCTGCTTCAACACTCACTATGTTCTATACAGCCCACTCTAACACCTCCCTCTCTCCTTACCTCTCTCTGTGTCTGCCTCTCTCTTTTCGTACTTAGCTTCTACAAATACCTTTAGGCTATTTCTGCTGGAGCACCTGTATAATACACAGAGAGAAGTACTCAGGCATGCAGTTATAGTATTGAACTTTGTGTGTGGCTATGGTAACACTGATAGCTGAAACGGTGTGTGTGCGTGTCTGAGAACAGATTTGGAGGGAGATTGTATGAATACGGTGTGTCGCAGCTGCAGCACTCTTTGTGTGTGTGATGTGACATTACAAACACCTTGCTTCCGTGTGTCTCCTTATTTTACCCCACCACACACTCGACCACTAACACATACATACACACACACAACCCTCGCCGTGATTCACACCACTCGAGCAGTGGCTCTGTTAAAAGCCTTAATAAGGTTAGAGAGTAAGTGCTATATGTGTATGTGCCTACTAGCCGTTCTCTGTGCGTAGGTGTGTGTTTGCATGCATGGCTCTCTCTCTCTCTCTCTCTCTCTCTCTCTCTCTCTCTGTGTGTGTGTGTGTGTGTGTGTGTGTGTGTGTGTGTGTG
>JBBPCS010000386.1:8002894-8031539 GCA_037974645.1 Hollardia meadi | reverse complement strand
GAGAGAGAGAGAGAGAGAGAGAGAGAGAGAGAGAGAGAGAGAGAGAGAGAGAGAGAGAGAGAGAGAGAGAGTGTGCACACATGCATAACCACAAACTATCAACCCCTGAGCTTTTCAACATTACAGAGCAGTGAGGGATTTATTGGTCTCACACTTAATGCAGGGAAAAGAGAAATTTATGGTTTGGACAGACAGACAGAAAGAAAAGGGAGGAAGAAAGAGAGAGCAGAAGGGAGGACGTGAGGGAGGAGTGAAGACAGGTCTCTTTGAAGCTGCTCATCTTCTCATAACAGTCCTGCTATTACTGACACTAGACTCTGAATAATGAGAACAGGCAATTAAACTGATCTTGGCTCGATGATTCAACTATAGTAACCCGACTGTTCCCCAAAGATTTTAAACAATACAGTTGTAAAATACGGGACAAATGCTATAGTATTGTGAAATTACTCTGGTTTTAAACTGGAATCATTGCGATTACACAACATGTGCCTTAAACCACTAGGTCATAGGGACTTTTTATTACAACACCTTAAAACTAGGATCATAAAATATGTCTGGCGAAATATGAAGGAAAAAAAGGAAAAAAGACACCTTTTTATATTTATGATGCCGTCGACGCACACTCTGTACAGTTACGTTGACTTTTAGTTAGAGATAGTGTGACAGAGCAAAGTGGCAAGTTCAGAGTAAAACTAACTAGTTCCAATAGCAGTTAGTGCTGACTTAAACATGGAGTGTAGAACTTTTTTCATCTAAACAGACGTCCGTTACCTTCAATCCCTTGCCAAAGGAGTTCACACAATGCTGATTAAGCTGATCAACGCCAGAAATAAATCTCTCTGTATCTCGCAGTATACCAGAGTTTTTAAGCCGGTGTCTGTGGCGATATTCCCACGCTGGCTCACCGGTAGCAGAGCAAAGATTGGTTTTCCAATTCAAGTTCAAATTTACAATTAGCTTCTGAATGTAGCCACCTGTGTTGTTATCTAGCAATCTAACACCACCACCACCACCCCCCGGCAAGGGGCTAAGGTCAAACAAGGTGTCCGTGACCTTGTGGCCAACGAAGGCTGCATCAAGACGTGCTGCTAAATACTTGTCCCCATCAACCTGAGTGACTTACAGCACTAAATCCTTTTTTAGGCCGTGACCAAGCCACTACAAGACAGGCTTTTATCTTCAGACACACACACACAGACACACAAAACACAGACAGCTTTATCCATTTGTACAGGATGTGAAAGGCTTTCTAGACGAGTGCTCGGCATCTGGTTCAGTCCTGATAAATCTCTGTGACACACACACAACACACATACGTATGTAGCGCCTAATCTGTCTGCAGCCGCAGATCTTTTGTCATCATCCTTCACTCCCTCACTATATCTCCCAGAGGAACCTTGCTACAAGCACAGGAGGAATGAAATGGAGCAGCAAAGACACCTAAAAAAAAGATTAGAAAAGAAGCATTAATATCCGATCCAGATTAATATCCCAACTTTTACTGTTGTTTCCCATTGGACTGAACTAAACAAGCCTTTTGTAAACATCAATGCATCATGCTGGTCAACTGAGCAGTGGTCCACATCTCTCTCCAATTAAAATGATGGATGAACCAACCAACCTCTTCACTGCCTTTTCATATACAGTCCTCCACGTACTTTTACACCCTCACACACAGACCCACAGTATAGTGGGAGGCGGGCTGAGAGGGTTTTAACTGAAAACAACATGTCTGTCAAGGGGCACTCCCTGCTCTGTGGTTTTAAACCCAAAAAGCACAACCCTTTAAAAGGAGAAGGGTGGTCTTTCCCTCTCCTCACCCCCCCCCCCCCCCCTTTTCCCCTCCTTGCACACTCCCTCATTCTTTTCTTTCCCCGGTACATGCCTCTGGAATCCCTCTTGATCCGCTTAATGAGGGGCATATCGCTGGGTTAGCCAAGCGTGGCGAATGGGAGAGGAGGAGAGGGGTAACCAAGGAAATAAGTGTGAGAGGGAGGGAGAGCGAGCAAGGATCTACAGGTCTGGTGTTTCATGACTGCGCTCTGATGGCAGACGGAACGGAGAAAGGAGGAAAAAAAAAGTTAGAGATTAGATTAGTTAGAGAAAGTTAGAAATTTTTTCATTTCATGTGTTTTGCTGGACTGTAGCTGGACTTGAGGATGAGGGGTGGGGGGGGTGGATGAGGGGTGGGGAAGATCTTGCTCTTTCATGTCTGGGCTGTGAGGGTTCCTGGCGTGCTGATTTGTGACTTATGATAAAATCACATTGCCAGGGATTACCACACAGCCCTTACCCAGCCGGCTGCGAATGCAACCACATCCTCTCCTTTACACACACACACACACGTGCGCGCGCACACACACACACACACACACTCACAACCAAAGAAGACATGATTATTGACAAGTGCGTTTGATTGTGTTTGAGTGGTTGATGATTGGAGAGGAAAAAAGGATGATGAGGGAGCCAAAGGGTCTTGATGAGAGTGTTTTGTGTGTGTGTGTGTGTGTGTGTGTGTGTGTGTGTGTGTGTGTATACACGACAGTCCACTAGACAGGTTTTGTATCCTCTCTCCAGCCAGGCACAGAGCTTAGCTGATTGGTGAACAGTGATTGATTTCCTCTTTGTTCACAGTGGCTAAGTTCTGCACCTGAGGAGAGCATGACCCAGACAAGCAGACAAAGGAAGACAATGAATTGCTGTAAAAGAAAAGAGAGAAAAGAAATGTTCTTTTTAAGTTTTTACAGTGGGTGCTGTGGGTGTTTTTGTGAGCACACGGTTGAGTTAAATTATCTAATGTGTTTATACATTTCATTCACAACTTCTTACACCTTAGTCCTGTACTGTTTTCTCACTGCTCTTTCACCTTTCCCTTTTTCTCTTATCTCATTTCACTCTTCTCCTACCCGTCTCCTTATTCTACACTTTCCTTCAATTTGGTCTAACCCCAGTCTAAATACATCTCATCTCTTCCAGCTTCACTTGCATGTCCATCAAACGTTCCACTGAGACCCCCACCCCCACCCCCCCACTCAGAAGAATCAAACACACAAGCCTCTACAGAAATTCAAAACGCGGTGCAACGTTACTCATGAGTGCCGTGCGAGGCTCTCCTGCTCATTCTCTCTTTTTCCTTCTGTGCTCTCTACTTCCTCCCCTCTGCTTCTGTCTGCTTTTAGTTGCGTAGCATAAAAGATAATTCTGCTGATGATGCCAGTTGCATGCTCTGTAGTTCTAGCAAAGGTGAGAGCTGAGTACCTCAGGAGAGAGACTGTACTTCTAGTACTAATGAGGCCTGGGGAGACCCAAACGCTGCTTAATGCTGCTGACAGATATTTCATCAATCCAGGAGCAGTAGCCACTACAGTCACCCTCATCATCATCATCATCATCAGTGTCCTTCTTCTCCACTAAGATCTCTTTCTTACTGCAAACACTTAGTGTGTCCCAAAGTCATACACATTGATACTAGGTATAATACAGGTAGTCGTAGTGTACTGTTTTAAGTTTCTATACAAAAAAATTGTACTCAACCATTATATACTAAGAGGAAATTATCAAATTAGTGCACCATTAGACGTCAAGCAAACTGCAACTTTTAAGTGTTAACTATCAATTTTTGTTTTCCAAAGAGACAGTAAGTTTCTTAAGATTTAATACTAGTGTTTCTACCAGCAGTGAGAACCGCTTCCAGCTGCTATTGCATTGTAGGAGCATAATGTCCATTGAGAGCACACTTAAAATCGTGCTTGGAGTGTATACTCTGGTTTTGGTAAACTTCATTTTGTCTTTGTTGCTGAGATTTAGATCAGAAGATCGATACTACTCTCATATCTGTATGTTCAATATGTAGTATAGCCTGACCAATGCTTGATTTTGGATTTATACTGAGCTGGAAACTTTACAGTTAAACTATAGAATAGAATAGAATAGAATATATCTTTATTGTCCACCAGTGGTGGAAATTTGTCACTCACCAAAACAAGACAGTCGCCTCCCAGAGCTCAGAGGCTCAAACTGGCTGAAGAGACGGTGGGAGCTATCTGCCAGGATACTCCTCGCTTTCTTCTTCATTGTTTCTGTGAAAAGTTGGATTAGGGGCTTTTGGGGTTTGCCAAACCTAATTTGGCAATTGGCCATAATACAATTTCCAGTTACTTACTGGGCGATATATGCACCAATATCAATATATCTGCTATAAGTTAATATCGTCCAATATACAGTATCTAGCTCTAGCTACTGCCAGCAGCTGGTTAGCTTAGCTTAGCATAAAGACTGGAAACGGGGAAAAAGCTATTCTTGCCCTGCCCATATTTAACTAAATCTGCCTACTATGTTAATTAAGATGTTAATTAATGCATTTTTTTTTTTGTTTTCTTTGTGCAAAAGTAAAGTGTAAAAATAAGTTGTGGTTATACAATCTGTTATGTGATGGACTATTTTTGTGACTTTAATCATTATTTTATGCAACTCTCCAGCCAAGAAAGCATTTTTCCCAAAATGTCAGAGTATTCCTTTTATTTAACAGTTTAGTTTAGATACAGCAGGGCACCTCTTTTTTAAAAAAAAAGAAAAAAAGAAGAAGGTTGACAGGCCGACTGCTAATCAGTGCTCAAAATCATCCTTTAAGCACTTAAAGTGCTTCAGGTTTTAAACTTCAAATCACTTTGGCAGTGAAAAGTGCCGTCTGTGCATCCCCAGCTGATGTGTATTGATTTCAGATCTAATCTCAGCCTGAGGAAGCTGAGATACACAGATCCATAAAGCAGACGGATTCTCACAGAACACATTTTCACACTGTGAAGGAAGACTGAAGCGTCGAAAGATGAAAATCTTGCAACGATTTTGGAGCTTTTCATCATTTAGGGACATCAGTTTCACTTTAATGGGCCAATTTAGCGTTTCTACTGTGGATTTACTGTGTGGTACGAGCTTCTGTTTTGTCTCAGGATAAACAAAAGACTGTGATCCGTTAAAAAAAAACACACTGATAACTAGAAAAGCAGGAATTGTCAACAAGAAATGTTTCAAGCATTACAGTGTTCTGATGGAGGGTTCCCAAATTAGTCAAGATCAGCTTTAAACATGAAAACAATGCTAACTGCCAACTGTTTCTGCCAACTCAGTCATCAATAAATCAGTTTGTCTTGCATGATCCAAGCAGTAGAAATGTTTTGGAAATTTTGTATCATCCTACCTTGTTCTCAGAAAAAACAATTCCTCACTTATCAGCTAACACCCAAGCTGTCAATACCTGCAGCTGGACTATATGCAAGAATAACTAATGTAAAGGTTAAACAGTAACTTACTGTATAACCTTTGCTACAACGTGGGTACAGAGTCCACCGCAGCTAATTGTAATGTAAAGCTATACTGTTCTGGACCAATTGCTCCATAATCCAAGTGACAGATGGCTGAAAATGATTTTTAGAAGTGGTCAGTCTTTTTTTGGCAAATCAGACTACAAGTCGTGAGGAGGTATTAAAGCGCTCTCTATTCACAACGACAAAATGGCGACTAAACGAGGACAGATGTGTGAATTAGAAATGAGGGCCATGTGGAGCCTGCCATTTTTAAACCTATATTTAGGGCCTGTTAAAAGAGTAATGACCATCAAAGGCCTGTAAAAGAGAGGAATTGCCATCAGAGCACATATCTAAAAGGTGATTTATTACACTCTAATAGGAGGGAAATTGTGCTCTACACATCAAAGGACAAAGCACCATTGTATAAAGACACTGAAAATAAACTAGCTCCCAACAGCCAGCAGTGGTCTTTCTGACATTGTGGTGAAGTTGTTTCTACCATGTCATCCATTCCTTTCACCAGCAACAATCTGAACAGTTTAAATGAGCCTACAGTAGTGTGCTTTCTTGTGGGTTTGGCAAAGCTGAATGCTGCCTGACATGCAGCCAGAGTTGGCATTGCGTTTTTTACAGGCGCTGCAAGGAAAAATGGAAAGAAATATGTGTTGATAGTCAGCCAGTGCCTCATGACAAAGAGAGTTTTGGGCTTGGCTTCCTGTGCCTACTGAGCTGATAATCAGTCCTACAGAACCACTGGCTCAGTTCAGCAGGAACAGGAGTCCAGTCCACTCACCAGCGAAGCAGAACACACTGGCACTGGTCTCAACAGGCTTATCCTTCTTTTTAATAGATTATACAACAGCCACTCTTCTATTAGATAACTGAGTTTATAGGGATTTTATTTTACAAGGTTTCTTCTCAGGATTCGAAATCATCACATCCATGGTGGTAACAGTTTTCACACAGCACGTGCATTGTTTTTTTAGGATTTACACTGTATTTCAAGAGAATGGCTGGCATTGTCTTTGTGCAGACATATCTATCACTGAAAGGATTTGTAGGTTAATCGATTAGTTAATGGCCAGAACTATCAATCGCGAACAGTTTTGTTCAATTGTTAATTCATTGTGAGGATTTGCTGTTTTTATCAGTTTTATATGATTGTAAATTGAGTGTCTGTTGGGTGTTGAACTTTTGGAACCGCAAAACAAGCAATTCAAAGTTCAGAGATTGTAGAAATCTACCTAATGTTCTGTAATGTTTCAGTCTGCACATATCTTTTCTCTTCCAGGTTGCCGACTACAGACGGAGACGACAGGAGTTTGGCACACGGGATGTACGGATATCCAGCACTCACCCCCTCTTCCGCTGTAGCAGAGGGGATGCTGTAGAATCGCTCAGCAGTGTGAACACCAGAAGGCTGTGCTCTTAACTCTACAGCCAAGGCCAACTGGCAAGTTTTAGAGCACAGCAGTTCTGCTGCGAGAGAAATTGCTGATGGGCGTGTGTGTGTGAACAAATAACGATACCAGCTGTTTCTAGTGAGACACAATGTTTTTGACAACATTATTGTTTTAACTGAGAGAGAAAGATTGCAACATTTCATATTATTTCATTGAGAAATACACTGCACACTGTTTGAGAACCTGAGCTACTGTGTTTAAGTCAGTTTCTCCATCTGCGTGACTGTGTAGGTCTAAGTCACGTCTGTTTAGTCTGAAGCCATGAAGTGGTTCTGAAGAGTTTAGACTGGAAATACTTCCAGGTGACTTATGTTTTTGTACATTACAAATTACATCACTCTTGCCTGTAACAGCACTAAAAAAAAAACAACAACTTACAACTCTCTGGGCATTTCTATACGTGTAAATGAAGATTTTTCTCTGTATAATTTTAAGTAAAAATCTTTGATATGTTCATGTTAAAATAAATAATAATGTAATTTTGTATGTTTTAATGTAATTAAAAAGGTTCCTACACAAACAGTGTGCTAATGTGTGATGCGGCACTATAATGTTCCCTCTCAGAGGTCAGACAGGTTTTTGTGTGTTGACTGCAATATCTACTGATCAATAAAAACATCTTTCTACTTTACTTAAATGACAGGAGAGGGGAGATCACTTTGCACTTTTAAGTATAAATCAATTCTGCAGAGTTGGTCATAATACATAAAATTACATAGAATTGTTTAGTCAAATTGTGTAGCTAATCGTTTAACTGAGACTGAAACTGACTGTTTAACATTTCTTGAAAAAAAGGCCATCTGTTTTTATCTGACAATAAAGAACATACTTTATATGGAACTCCACTAATTACTCAAATATTTAGCTCACTTTTTACTTTTAAGGGTAGAAAATAAACAAAACAACAAACAAAACTTTCACATAAAACAATAACAAGTACCTAAAGTACCAAATTCAAAACAAACCATCAATAATCCAGAATAATACCAAAAAATAATTTTGTTTAGACATCACAAAAATGTAATATGGATTTTTTTTTTTATATTTCTGTGAAACTCCAGCAGTTGTTAACCAATAGTCATAAAGCATAAGCAGGGTACTCTCAAATCTCAGTGGTAATTTCAAACGTCTGCACTTAAAATTATGGCTCAAACACAAAAAGTACAGAGTCGTCCATCTTCTTAAATAATGAAGCAATAGAATATGTACATATAGAAAGAATTTACATTACTTTTAATTATTAAATTTTATGATATGCTCAGAATATGTTTTTCAGATAAACACATTTTAGCACAACTAGTAATTATATAAAGATAACTGACGTTTGGTTGTCTGGTCCTCCAAACCTAAACGTCTTTCAGTCAGCATGTGTAGCGTGAAGGATTGATATTGTCAGACGATTATGAGTGGGAGGACGAGCTGCTGCTTCTTTACAATGTGTTTACAATCTGTTGCTGTTCAAGTGTCCTTGTGGTTTTGTTTTGTGTGTGTGAGTGTGCCCATATAATTGTAGCTTCTCCAAATAATCCGTCCTCACCGTGCTGTTTTGACACACTGCTGTCATTGTACTGCAGCATATCTACACAGGAACCGGGCTATTTGTCATTCTGCAAAGGCGCCCTGAAAAAAACATAGTCTAGGATGAACTCACTGCCGCGTGGATAATTTGTTTGTGTGTGTGTGTGTGTGTGTGTGTGTACTCCCACCTGTTTTAGGATGTGTGGAATTGGTTCTCAGCAGGGCTCGATGCTACATGCATATGAGTTAGTGTGTTTTGAAGTGCTTTGATCCTGAGATGAACTCTGTTAGCGTCGCTTGATAAGCAGCTTCCTCCATTTAGTGTCGGCTCCAGTGAGCTGAGAACACACCTTGCTTCATCAACAAGACCAGACTGATCCAACACCTGGACTGACACACACACACACACACAAAAAGATCATGGTTGTGACAGGGCCAAAAAGCAAAACCGGTTTCTGAAAAGGCATCATTTCAAAGAGAGGGACTCATTATTTGTGACATATTATGATTAAAAAAAATTACCAGAACACTAGATAATTGTAGAAATGTATTTCAAATCAAACTTTTGGATGTTGTGTTTGTGTTTTTCATCATATATCCACATCTGAATGATTAGAGCCCATTTGACATTAAAAAAAAAAAATCACACTATGGTATACATGGAATAAGATTTTGGATAAAAATCATGCTGAATGCGCATAGTTTTATTATTAGTATTATTTAACCAAAAATGAAACAAAATTTTGGTTTTGATTTTTCCTGTCATAATCTACACTTAAAGGGGCAACAGACAACTATTTTGCTTTAACTTATCATTATGAAGTAAATCTATATTGCACAGTGTAATGGCTAAAGAAAAATGACACCATCAGCATTTAGATTGGTTCTCCAAAAACCTCATTTTCACTGCGCTATTCATGCCGCTACCGGACTGGATGTTTTGCAGAAAAATGAAGGTCGAGTTGGGGAGATGCATTGTTCTTTCCGGTCGCTATCCCCGAGTAACAGTGGAACAAATGGGATAACTGTGTCTACTTGTCTACTTGCGAAAGAAAAAGAACCCTGCTGATGGAGAAGGCAAAGAAGACGAAGAGGGAGAGTGATAGAAACCGAGGTAACCGAGGAAGGGCATTCACTCGATGGAAAGTGCTCCGATGTTGCGTCGAAATCTGCTCCCCCATCGATATGCGTTTCCTCTTACTACCGGGACTAAACCAACATTGTTTCTACTAGATTGGTAAAAAAACAAGACGGCCTACTTATTAATACAATCAGGTGTTTACTCTGCCTTTATCATAGCACTAAGACGAGTTTCTAGGTCCAACTGGAATTCTTACTGTTGCTTTAGACAGTAGCCAGGCTGCTAGCAGTAGCCATGTTGCTAAAGCTGCCTTTGCGACTGCAGCTCCAAAAATAAAACCACTTGGAAACGCTAGGTGGAAGAAAGCTGTCTATTTCCACTTTGTCCAAAATGTGAGTATTGGTGCATTACACATTCATTTTATTTTAATTGTGCATTTTAAAAACATAATATATCCATTAGGATTTTGGATTTAGGATTTTAGGATATTGGGTCAAGTAGGGATGCGTGATATGGATTTTTTTCAGCCGGTAACAATGACCAATAATGACCTGCTTCTAATGGCCCATACTGACAAAATAACCAACAATTTTCATATTTTTGTATTTTAAAAAGATGTTCATAACTTGTAGTTTATGCACACTTAAGGTAAGAAAGGCTATAAAGTAGTGAGCAAAGATGGTTGGATGTACATATCAAGCTTTACATGACCAGATTATGAGATTCTGACGAACAGATCGTTTCCTCACCGTCTGTAAAATCTCTGTTGATCCACTCAGCGATTGTTGGAAGAAAACAGCAAAGTTGACCAAGAGGTTGAGGATCAATAATGGAGACAACGACGGCTGCTGCTGTTGTGGTGACAGCAGAGTCACCAATGACTGCAGAGGGTCAACAGGAAGCAGACGAGCCGAGACCAAGAAAAGGGTGTGTAAGTGGTCCCATGCTTCTTTGGCGTGCACCTGGAAATATAGGACACATGATAAATCTGAGGTCAGCTGACAGATGTTTATTTATAGACCACACTGGAATCAAGAATCATTGCTTTAAGTTTCCTTCCTGCAAATAAAAATCAATAGATTAGTAACTCACAAATGATGAACACAACCCCATGTGATTTGAATGCACGATTGTAATGGGAGAGATGGCAGCGATGACAGGGTTATGAGAGGAGGCGGACAAACAGGAGACAGTGAGATGAAACTCAGGCCAGCTGCCCAGACACTCACTGGGAAATCAATACTACATCACCCTTTTTACCCGGCTCCCCTCCCATCTCTCTTTCCTCACCACTGTCTCATTCTCTCCCTCTCGGATAGGGTTTATCAATAATTTATTCCTTAATGTGTTATTCTTCTTTTTCTGTATTTGTTCTATCGCTTTAAATGACAACCCACCTTCCAAGAGAAAACAGCAGACCACATTGCTATGATGTTGCGTTGTATGATACTGCCTGTGCTATAGACAGACTATCTGAGATTATATCCATAATACCTTCTTCTCCAGTCGTATAAAACAGAACTTGAGAACGATGCTGTTCTGTGCCATTTAGCTACAGCACTGTTGCAAATGTATGAGCGGCAACAAAACTTGGTAACATAAGTAAAACGTAAAACAGATTTCCAAATGAAATGGTTACCAAATAAAGACCTGGCATCTGCAGACACGCCTGCAACTCTGTGAGGCTGAGCACAGTGCTGCTTTGGGCTAAGTGCTAACTAACTAACTAACTAACTAACTAACTAACTAACTAACATACATACATACATACATACATACATACATACATACATACATACATACACACACACTGTTTAGCAAATAAAATGATTACCATCTTAGATTCACCATCTGAGTTAGCATTGTAATAGGCAACACAATAGCAGAATCTTGATTCATATTTGATCACACTGCCTAGTTTGACAGTTTGATCTGAGGTTAGTGAGCAGTGTTTAGATGCTGCTTTTTTTTTTTCTAACTTTGAGGAGAGGAAGTCCGTTTGTTTTGGTCTGAGATGCTGGTGTGTCTGGCGGCTGAAAATATATATTTCATCTTTAAATTATAAGGATTTCTCCTCTGGGGACCATGAACATCTATACCAAATTTCATGGCAATCCATCCAAAAGTTGTTGAGATATTTCACGTGGTGGACCGACAGACCAACCAACACCGCCATCCCTAGAGCCACTCTGCTAGCAAAAAAAAAAGAAGAAAAAAGTCTGTTCAGAGAAAATCTTACCAGCTGTAATGCTCTGTGGTGCCCCCTGTTGGTGGGGTGGTAGTAGAAGGTCAGCAGCCACAGGAGGGGTCCACAGTCCTCAGACGCTGATGTCACCAGCAGCTGGACAGCCACCTGCACCCAGTGGGAACACTGAACTAGCAGGAACCAGACCTCGAACAATTTGTAGTGCCCCCTACAGGACAGGAGGACAAGCAATGCTTAACACTACAGTAGGAGAGCTGCCCAACACTTAGTTCCCCTGGGCATCATAGGATCTGAAGGATTTTTTCATGCTGTTGTGGTGGAAGTGTGTAGACAGATAACAACGCAGCACACCAGAAGAAATAAATGCATGAGCACTTGCTATACATGGATTAAAAAGAAAGAATAATTTATGTCAAAAATCATCAATTATCTTGAGCTTCAAAATTCATTCTTGACCATGCAAACAATTGTTATCAAAGTCCAAATACTTGATTTTTCCAAAACTTTCAGATGCACCTCGTAGTCTTCATCAGCGGATTGAGTTTCAAATTTTATACAAGAGTCACACTATAACTGTAATCCATATACAGTACATGACAACTGAGCAAACTCAGTCTGCAGTGAAGGCTACGAGATGTGGCTGAAAATAAGTATGAGACCTTGCTTTTCTTTGAGAATTTTCTTTGTCAACATCAATTATCTTTTTCTTAAATTCAGTTTGTTCCCAACTTCCACGTCTACAAGCATAACAGTGCTATAAACTAAAGTAATTTGGGTGGTCTACTTTAGTTCCTAAATAGCCTGGCACTTAACCCATCCCAGCCTCAGTTTTTCCAAGGAGTGTGTGTTATTATATACAACTTTCTCCTTCTCCAATTCCTGCCTCAAGCCTCCGTCGTAAAATACAACCGATAATTGTCCCAAGAATTTACACCCAAATTGTTAACCAAACAATTAAAAAAATCTTGGCTATAAAGCAGAGAAGGGGTATTTTGATTCATTTTGTTTGTCCATGAAATACATCAGAGATAATTTTCCACCAAATCGTTAATAAAACAATTGGACTACCAATAATACCAGTGTATTAATAATAAGCTGCAACTCTGAGTGGCTGGCAGCAATAATAGTCCCGCCTCCACTGACAGCAGCAATGGATGAGCCAAAAGAGACAAAAGCCTCTATACAAATCTGATTCTGAATTAAATACTGAATCTTATTATTTGTTCTCAGTTGTCACACTGAGGGGCAGCTGTGATTGGCTGTTAACCCTATCCCATAAACAAAATGATAAAACAATGAAGAACACAGATTTTTAGCTTCTAATATATCAAATAACACCTCAAGCTACAAAATCGAACCTAAATCTAGGCATGTATTAACAAATAACACCGCTTAATTATCCATGCCCATATACATTTAGAATGCTTCACTCTCTATTTACTCTGTCCTGAAAGAACTGGAAGGCAGTCCTGCAGAAACGAGTGAAGGATGGGAAAGCACATTGAGTGGGATAGCAAAATGGAGAATGTGAGGTTTATTGTATTTTTTTGGTTAAATGTACCCCAGCTCTCTTCTGGGGTACATATAACCACTCTGTTTAGTTTAATCGTCTCTGTTTAGTCTTCCATTTTTTCTTTGACCTTCTGGTTCTATCTTCCCAAATGTGAAGATTTTTATCTATTTTTATCTTATTGGGATGGGCATTTTTCACTAATCTCTGAAAATGCGAATAAATGGCAGACTTAATGTAAATAACTGTTTGTTGCAGCCCTGAAAGAAATTCTAAAATGTACTGGACATCAATTGGGTGTTCAGTTGTTGTTTAAACATGGACAGAACACATACTTTTGTCAAATCTGACACGAACATGAGCGTCCCAGATAACTGTAAAATGTAAAAAAGTGTGCAAATTTGCACGATGGCCTAAGATTTAGGCAGAGAGCTGCAACAACGAGACTATGACTTGCAGTTAGAAAGGCGATACAGATCTCTCTTTTATTAAATTTCCCTAATACCATCATTGGAGCTCTCTTCCTCATCTCCCCCCTTTACCCTTGGCTCTCAAACAGCAGCACAGGGCCCTGGCAGCTGCATCTTCGCTCATAGCAACACAACATACGTTCCCACCGCTGGCTCGGAAAAATGTTTGGGGGATTTTGCATGGAGCTCCAGAATGGAGCAGTGGTGGGGGGATAATGCCCTGTTAAAAACCGCAGCTGGAGGGTATCAAGTCAGCCATCTCCAACGCTTGGACATCGACTGCTTTCTGTTATTTATCTGCATCTCCTGTCCTCTTTCTCTAAATCCATCCAGCCAAGGAGTTTCACTCTCTCCTTTTCTCTTTCATGCTAATATGACCTCTTTTCCTCAGTCCACTTCCCCCCTTCTTCTTCTTCTGCATTTCTTTTCTCACTTTTATTGGGCTTTCCAACACTGGTTTTCTCCACAGTTCTCTCTTTCCCAAGCTAATAGCTTCTAATGAGTGCTTAGAGGAGCTATGCAGCGCACCAGGACCCCTCTGCTGTGATGCACGGGGACCATCTCAGGCAAACCCCCCCCCCCCCCCCCCCCTCAAAAGCAGATAAGGGAAATAAGGAATGGATGGATCACCACACAGGCATTCAGTACGCTCGTAGAAGCAGACGCACATAAACACATTCTCTCTGCAAGCCTTTCTCACTTTAAACTGGTGCTCTTGCTGCCGTCCCTGTCACCCTTCTCTTCCTCCTCTGACAGTCTCTGTAATGAGCCGCTGAGCCAGTTCAGGTGATGTCTCCAAGCCTCCTGATGCATCTCTGAAAGAACAGATTCAGTGATACAGATAAAATGATTACTTGCAGCACATACAGTATATGTACTCACATCAACCTCAAGACAACAATTAGTACTTACAACATCCAAAGCCAGCTATAAGCCAACATTATTGGAAATACACGTATTGTCTTTCTATCTTCAAATTGCTTCTTTCGTCCACTCAAGAGTAAAAAATCCAAATACATTTAATTTACTATCACAGAAGACGAAGAAAACCAGCAAATATTCACCCAGCAGCTGAAACAAGAGAATTTTTGGTATTCCAAAAAAGATTGTTTCAGCTTTATTTGACACGTTTTTTTTGTATGTACAGTATTTTTTAAAAATTAGATATAACGTGTTAATGAGTAAGCTGTTGAGGTGCAGGTAGGTGGAGTTTGTTACCGTTTTACTGCCTTTATTCAAGGCCAAGCTAACCAGCTGCTGGTGGTACCTTCATATTTACTGTACAGATATGAGGGTAGTATCAACCTTCTCATCTAACTCTCAGCAAGAAAGCCAGTATATATTTCCCTAAATGTCAAACTATACTTACATTAACGTGCAGAATACTTTCAAATAAAAGAAACATTCAGAAAAGTGAATTTAATGCTGTCCAGGGGGTAACAGAGTAAAAAAGCACAACTTTCCACATATAAGGCATAAGTACTTTCTGCGCAGAACTGGATCAACTACTGTTGGTACTTGCAATTACTTTGTCCTGTTTTCTGGCTATTATTGTTTTGTTTTTTTCTGTAATTATTGGCTATTATTGTTAACTGCTTAAAGGGCCAGAGTGGTGTTTGTCACGTGCTGCATTGTTCTGTCAAAAATAACTTTCCTACCACAGACCAAAAGTTGGACTAAAACCCTGCCTACCTGACACTTCAAGTTGAACAAACGCTAACAGATATTTCAAATGTGTCATATCTTGATCCAGGGCTTCCTCCCAGGCAATGTTTTAACAATGCAATTCTTAATTTATTACTTTTTCAGAGGGAGCACAAATCATGATGAGACTTCAAATCCACTTTTCACGGTACCATTCCATTCAGTCTGTGGTAAAAAAAAAAAATTGCCCTTCAGCACACGCACATCCCAATAATTAACTCAGCGTTCTGGCTGGGCTCAAGTGTGTCCCTAAATGGCCCCATTCATGTAAATCATTCCTGTCTACAGGCAAGTCTGGGCACACACTGATAAGCACCGCTCCGCTGTGCCCCTGCACTCACCTACTGTGCATCCCTTCAACAGTTAAGATTCCCATACATAAACACTTATAATAAAGAGTTAAGATTAAAAGGTGTGTAAGTGTGTACATGTGTGTTTAAATGTAGCTTGTGCAAAACAGACAACTCTATACATTGTATAGATCTCGTATGAGGAATGACAGTTTGCTCATTTTGATAACATGCTGTATAAATTTAACTTCTGCTGCACGTTATGTCAACTTTTATATTTGACATAGAACACTTAACAGAGTTGTAAACTAACTATAATTGATTAGAAAGAATGAGACACACAACAGCCCATTCAGTCTGCAGCAGGAAAACTGTGTTGACACACAGTTAAAGAATACCTGGAGGGACTTTTTCTCACAATACAGGGTTGTGTGCATTGTGTCAAATACACACACACGCACACACTGACCTGATGGCAGGATCAAGAGAGGAATCAGCAGACTCTGAGGTGATTGTGGGAAAAAGGATTTCAAAGATATACTCGTCTGAAACGACACAAATCACAAATTTACCCTGAGCTTCATAAATGTAAATCATGCTTACGTTGAAGTTCAACTTAAACGGTTGAACTCATACATCACTATGTTCTGAAAGCCTGAAAAATGACATTTTGAATGGGAGGCTGTGTAACAGTGATACAGTGGGTGCTAATGTGTAATGTAGCATGTAATAGGTAGTGTTTAGTGCAGTGTAACAAAAGCCATTAAAACTGAGTCCACTGTAAATACATTGTGGCACTGCCATCTACTGGTTAATAGAGGTGAAAAGGAGTTGAGCTATACTCACAAATCCATGCAGCAGGTAATACATCACATCTGTAACTTAACACATCTGGCCTTTCGACAGTATACAGATTTTCGACAGATAATTCCCAACACATGATGTATATCTGAGAGATTCTATGGAGGCTGACAGTTTTAGTAAAAGTTGAAGTATGTAATAACACAGCAGTGTAACTGCTTACAATGGTTTCCACACATCGTAGGTGTTTTATTTGTACAAAGTTAATACCTGCACATTGATGATTAAAAAGCTATCTCTTGTCTACGAGGCAGAGGTGTGAACCATGGTGTGTGTAGTGTTTAAGCAGTGAGCTCCTGGCTGGAGATCAAGTGATAATGATGTGGAGGATTCATTAAATATTAGGTAAATTTGCCTGCAAAGAGGAAGTAATTGTTCATCACCCTGTGTGCATCTAAGCCTGCAGCATACACCGATCAGCCACAACACTAAAACGAAAACATTGACCATCTTGCTACAGTACAATATTCTGCAGGGAAACCCTGGATCCTGGCATTCATGTGGATGCCAATTGACACAAACTATCTGTACAAACACCCTTGCAGCAACCCCCCCCCCATGACACCAGCACACCCCGATGACATTGGTCCCCCAGCAGGACAATGCATGATGCCACACCACAAAAATGAACTCAGGAACAGCTCGAGGAACGTGCCAAAGAGCTTAAGGCGTCCACCTGCCCTCAAAATGCCCCAGATCCGAATCTGATTGAGCTGCATGGGACGTGCCTGAAAAATTATGATCCATGGAGTGCTGTTGCCATGAGGGGGTTTACTTTGTCTGAAACAAGGTTTGGGTGGGTTTTATTGGTCATAGTACATCCACATGAATACCAGGACCCAGGGTTTTCCACTAGAACATTGTACTGTAGCCAAGATCAATGTCATTCACTTCATCTGTCAGTGGTTTTAATGTTGTGGCTGATTGGTAGAAAAGCATAAGAATAATCTGTTGTACACTTTAGAACTTGTTGCAGGTTAAGTTCTGTCCTCTGTGGTACTGATTAGAGATCATCAGTTATCAGTACCAATAAAACTGAAGCATCAAGTTAAAAAGAGTTGTCAATGCAGTTTATAACCTCACTTGAATTATATTTGGGATTTCATCACCTAAAAAAAGGTGCATTATAAAAAAGGAGTGTTGTGACAGGCAAACATCAATTTTTGATTTTTCCCTCTACACAATAATCAACAGAGACTTTTTAAATTTGATATAAATACATTTTATTGATTTTATGATTAATTGATTATTCAATCGACACAAAGTCATCTGCAACAATTCTGATTAGTGAGTATATGTTTGTTATTTTTCACACAAAATACAAAAATGTATTTGTTCCAGCCAAGATTTGCTGCTTTTCTTCATTTTCCACAGCAGCAAACTTAATATCTTTGGTTTTTGGAATGACGGCCAGACCAAACAAGGAATTTGAATACGTCAACTTGAGCTTTGGAAAATTGTAACAGTCATGATTGACTATTTTATGAAGCAAACGATTAATGGAAAAATAAATAATGGGAAGGTTAATTTTAATCATTAGTTGCAGCTAAATAAACAAATATTTGAGAAAATCAAGACCTACCTGATGCTGCAGCAGAGCCAGTTCCCTGAGGAAACATCTGGTAAATGTTTGGATAAGATGCTTAACAGACTCCGTCCCTTCAGCATGCTTAAGGATAAACCTGACAGACAGACAGACACACACATTATAGTGTACTCCATTGAAAATCTGCAAACATACAGAAAAATACACATCTGCAAGCCAAAACATCAACCAAACATACAACACACACACACACACACACACAAGCATCACATCAAAACAACACACCAGCTCTCACCTGAAGATGTCGTTTACAACCAAGAATATGGAGCAGTGCTGAGCACAGGCTTTAGGCTGAAACACACAAAACACAACTTATAAATTCTTTAGAATCACCTTCAATTGTAACCAATTCAAGAATACACAAATGTTAACCCCGCCATACTGACCACTGGGTGTCACCACTGCACCATCTACTAACCTCCCTGCCATAGAGCACTTCTTCCCTGTTCTCACTCTCTCCCCATTAACCACTCTGTCATTCCTGCCCTCTCTCTCTCTCTCTCTCTCTCTCTCTCACACACACACACACACACACACACACACACACACACACACACACACACACACACACAGTCTGCCAAATGCACACTCATCATGTGTTTTAGATTTAACACATTCTAAAACGCCCCAGCGCAAACATTTAACAGCTGTACTGTTCATGTCTGCCTCTCTCTACATGTTTATAATTATTCTCCCTCTCACCCTCCCACACTCTTATATAGGGACATATGCTTCACTATAAGGGACGCACATGTAGTCTACTCTACAGACTTTAATCCTGCAATGAAATACTGTATTAGAGAGGATAAAATAAGGGCCAGAATCAGTTATGAGTAAGTTTTCTATTTATTTGATTTATTGACGCCCAGTTTTAAAGTGGCCATTTTTGTTACAAATGTAGTAAACTGTAACCTACAACCTGATTCTATAAAATGAAGTGTCACAGTAACAGACCAATTCAAGAGGTCAGTAAGAACAAACAGCCCCACCTAGTGTTTATATCTCATCATTACAATGTTCCAACATAAAAATCATATGAACATATAAATGTTCTCAGCGTCAGTTTTGATATACTGTTTCTGTTTTGTCCTCTCAGGCCAGAGAAACAGCATTAATTAAACAAAACAGGGTTCATGTTACTGTTTGCATGGGTACCCATCAATACATTGACATGCTTTTTTGTGTCAGTTTATGTCAGTGTGATCCTATGTGCATGGGTTTCATGCCAGCATGCATGCATGTGTGCGAAATGTCATGGTTCCCCCTAGTGAAAACAGATGGGTTTTTTTTGAGCATCCTCCTTCATACCTTACCACCAACACTTCAAGGAGGGTCAATTACAGCACACAACAAACATCCTGTTTTTGGCAGCAAGGCCCAGGAAGTGAGTGTTTATTGTTATTGGGCCTGTGTCTCTCACTGGATCACATGGGGGTGGGACGAGCCAAAAAGAGGAATGTGGGCCTAATTTCATGTTTCCCATTTTTGATTGCTGTTTAAACAAGCGAGTGAAAGGGAGGTGAGGAGAGAGACAAGCCAATCGGCCCAGACGCCTTACACATGCAAGTCAACAGAGACTCGCACACAAGGACATGTGTGAAACGCGCACCTGACACCCAAACAACCTGAAGGCGAAGTGAAACCTAAACGTATGCCTCCCACCGTCCTAACAACAGACACGCTATACCAGATGCAATATCATAAACAAAGCATGGCGACCCGAGGCATATGTGTGTCATGGTTTGCATGCATACATGTGCGTGTGAACTAGCAAGGTGATAAAAGCAGAGGTCAATAAGAGATGGATGAGAGGGTAAACAAATAGATCCATGACGGGACAGAGAAATAAACAGTCAATGATTGGCTAGCGGTCTCTCTGTCACACACACAAAGAGTTAGATCAGTTGTTTACACAACTCCCCTTTCCAACGCTGTCTCCTATTACATATGATGGGATCTAGTGAAATCAACAGGCAGGCATATTCCTGTACATGCACTGTTTGCAATTCATATACATTTACACCAGTGTGTGTCAATCTATCTTCATTTTTAGAAATAATTTCGTAAACTGAAAAAGCGTGCATTGCTTGCCTGTTATGTACACAGCTCAAGTGGACCATCACTCTAGAATAAACAGGAGTGACACAATTGACAAACTTCACCTCATTTAACATGACATGAAGCAGGTAAATTCTTGGTCCACATGTCTACAAAGATTAATCCACTCCTCTACTCTATTTTCATCCAATGGCTACTCAGTTACTATGTGTACATTACTAAGTGTAGATTGTGGTAGACTTTATTGCATTTAATTTCAGTGTTTTGCCTGAGTTTTTTTGAATTGTCTTGTTTAGTGACAGTGATTTCATTTGTTATAGCTGCTTTCCACAATGGCTGAACTAAATTGTCCAACACATTCCAAGTCAGAGGAATAAAATAAAATGCAGCCCCCTGGTGGCCAAGCGAAAGGAACACAAATCATTGCCAGTGTTTTCTGATTGCAATGCAGTAATGAGATCATCTTTAATAACTAGTCATAACAATCTATAAATAAAAAATCACTGATGACGTTTGAACTGGGCATGATCTTAAGTTATGTGAGGAGTGGCCAAGGACTCAAGCGACAGAGAATCCAGTACTTACCCAGTACAGCAAAGGCTGTGTAGCACAAGCCAAATGATGTGAGATGCGTGCAGAGCAAAGCCAAATGGTGTGAATTAGCCAGGCAAAAAAAAAGTCAATAAAGACCCACCAAAAAAGTGATGGACCACTTCCAAGAACTATGCATATGAAAACGTTACAACTCCATACCTCACAATAAAATGAACAGGCCTTATATTCAAACTATAACTAAACTGTTTCACAATTTACAAAGCAGCTCAATGTGGAGCTACACACATATGGAGTGTGCAATGATTTCTGAAGTGAGACTCCATAATTCAGGGCAGATGAGCCGAACTATTTGCATAACAAACCCATATAACGACAGCAATATGTCACCAATTTATCAACACTTTGTATCTTAGCTGTAACAGTAAAGTTAGAGAGAATGCCACAGTGCAATGTTTTAAGATGTTACACATTTCTCTTCAACTCTAACTGTGAAGGTAGACCTGCAACCTTTGTTGTATGTCTCTTCCCCCATTTCCTGTCTGTCTCTTAGCAATCAAACTGACCAATAAAGGCAAAAAAAACTTTCAAAACGAGGCCAATATTTGTTACTTAACAGTGTCACAAGTGGATGTTAGATATTTTTGATACGATTGAGATGTGGTCTTATGATCTGATCACAATGTCAGCTCTCCAAATACAATAAAGTATTGTCCTTTTGGCCTGACTGTAATGGGCTACTTCCTTCCCATAACGATGCTGCCAAAATAATTGTTTGTGGAGGTAAATGAGGTAAAATATATGAGATTTAAACCATGTGTTTCCCTTCACACTTGCCTAGACATCACTTGTAAAAAGCTGGTTTGAAACAAAACCAGACATTTCACCTATAAACTTAACTAGAGCTGAAATGGTCAATTAATTGATTAGTGGATTAATTATTTCAGTCTTTTTTTCAGGACAAAATGCCAGAGATCACAGGTTCCAGTTTTTCAGTATCATTGAAAACTAATTATATCTTTCAGTTTTGAAATATTGTTTGTTTTTTTAAAGTTATTTTTTGGCTCTATTAGACAGGGACAGCTGGAGAGAGACAGAAAAGCAGGGAGAGTTGACATGCAGCAAATGGCCCAGGCTGGAATCGAACCAGAGACTGTGGTGAGGTCACAGCCTCAGTACATGGGGCGCCTGCTCTACCAGGTGAGCTACTGGGCGCGCCTTGAAACATTGGTTTGACAATTCCATTTGAAGATCTGACTTTGAGGAATTGTGATGAGCATTTTTTTCACCATTTCTTGACATTTCATAGACCATATGATAAATCGAGAAAATCGGCAGAGTTGATAATTAAAACAATTGTTAGCTGCAGCTCTAGACAGAACTCCAAAATAGTTACATACTTGGCATTTGATCTTATCTATCACAGAACTATGTGAGTTTAAATTTTTTAAGTTGTGATTTTACCTTATAACAATTAATTACCCACCAGAAGTGACTGTGCAATTTGCTCCTCTAGCTTCTGTGGTGTTGACCCTGTGTTGGTGAGAACATACTCCAGCAGACTGAGTACTGCGTCCTCCAGGCTGGACAGGTTGTGATACCACAAAGAGACCACTGCCTGCTCCTCCAATGACAAGCACTGGCTGGAAAAACAGCACTGACATTATCATCACATCACATCACTCCTGATCAGTCAAAACATGATTATGTATTTGGACACAACTTAATAGAAAACGTTTTTGGAGATTTATGTTACAATCTAACAGGAACTCAGCAGTCTTGTGCCCTACTGTACCTGGAGTAGGCGGAGCTAAGAGCACCCAGGAAGTCTTCACTAAGTGCTGCCCTGACACAAGACATTGGCTGCTGCAGCAGTGCACCAATGAGAGGAGCAGCCTCAGGACAAGTGACCAGGGGGACACAAGCCTCTGACATGGCCAGAATGCTGTCACATGAACACCTGCAAAGTCATACAGACAAAATCTGTATCATCAGGAACATCTCATCAATCACCCTAAAAATGTGTATGATTTGATCCTTTACAGCAAAACATAGTATTTATGTAATTTTGAAAATGATTTAAACTGACCTAGGGCTCGTACAATGAAACATTACATACCACTGTGCATGCAAACTATAAAGTTAGTGAGGAAGACTATTTTGGAAAATTCTTTTACAACTGCAATTGTCAATTAATCAGCAACTAATTTGATGGTTGATAAATTGTAAATGCCAGAAATTCTACGGTTCCAGCTTTGTTAATATGAGGATTTGCTTGTTTTCTCTGTTGTTTAACGTGGTAAACTGAAAATCTTTGGGTTTTGGTCTGTAGATCGGCAAAAACAAGACATACCGCACAGTTTTTTTCCACTCTTTCTTGATAATTCATAAAACCAAAAAATCAAGAAAACAATCTACAGATTAATCAGTTATGAACTAAACAACATTAGTTGCAACCCTAGTTTCTACTGTGCTGTACCTTTGATTTATGTCGCCCAGAGAACCGCAGCTCTTCCCAATGTTTTGTTGCAGCAGCGCCACCCTCTGAAATGCAAGAAAGAGTAGAATTGGCATCCTGGTATATGTCCACATACAGTATTTACATCTTCATGTCTCATGCAGGCAAGAATAAGGGAAATAGCAATAAAGGGCCAATACCTTTCTCAACACTTTCAGATGGTACTCTTTAGGTGCTACACCCATATGCTTCATTAATGTCTGTGCTGCAGCATCATCTTCTTCTGTGACAAGCTGACACAACACTTTCTGTGGAAACATGGGCAACACAATGTGCAGCAGATAATTACAACTTTATGTGTACCATATATATCTATAACAACGAAAAAGACTTAAATACAACCTACCCAAACACCAAGATCCATAACATCAAAGCTTATTAGTTACTGGAATACAGGACGATTCTGTTGGCGTCACATTGTTTGAACCACATTAGTGGAGAAAAGGCATTCCAGTAAGTGAGAATGCATGGACAGCATATGAGCAACTTCAGAAATGAACATTCTTCATTATGGAGGGCCTCTGTGTTTTACAAGCATTTTTCAGAAGGGGTCCTCGTCATACACTGATAAAACTAGACTAATAAACTAAGCTGATTCTCAGCTGTGAAAAATGCATGAGATAATGAAGGAACAAAGAGAAGGTACACTAGAATCTTACTTTAAGTTATAATGTTACAAGAGCGGTTCTCAAACCTTTAGGATGTTCACTTTTTCTCGGCAGTTTCCGCCATAACATGAGTTACTGAGTTACTGATGGTTTTTCAGAGTTCATTTGAAAGCAAAAAAAAAAAGGTTGAGAAATAGACTTGTCTTACAATCAATGTCAACATTCAGAAAATTAAAAAAAAACATGCCATGAAAAAACATGCCAAAAAAACATGGTGGAATGATTAACAATCTGAACGTTTGGCAAGAATTTTGTTCATCGGCATTCACTCAGAAGTGTGATGAAAAGCTATTACTTTGAATTAGGGATTGATTTAGCCCTCTATTTCACCACAATGAGTGTTTTCACTGGTACAAGCTGGAAAGAGTGATCCAACAGAAACAGACGAGGCCTCACATCTTCAATGCACATCTGTTTTTACAACTACAGTGAACCAAAAAAAAAACATCCACACCAATAAGAGTGAACTAAAACAGTGCAAATCCTTTTCAAATTGTAGATTAAAAAAAAGTTCAACAGGAGATGAAAAGAGAAAGATTGAGAGGGGTACAATGTGTAAAAAAAAAAAAAGAGAACAATAAAACAACAAGAGAAGGAGACAAACTAAAATCCAAGGCAGAGGAGCACTGCAGTGCTGTTGGTGGAGCTGTGTGGTTTCTATGGCCAGGCTCTACAGCACACCAAGATGCTTACCCTCCACATAGTCTCACAAAAGAACCCCAATTACTACCATCTGAGCGCCCTCAAACCCTGCACACTGAGTACATACAAAACCAATCACACGTATCCCTTTCTTGGTAAGGAGACACAGTAGGGCTGGGGAAAAAGAGGAGGAATGAGGGCTGGTTAGAAGGAATGGCAGAGACTGGAACGCATTGCAATGGCTGCATTTGGAGAGATAAAAGGGTGTGGTCACCAAAGGAACGTGAAGAAGGGCAAATGGATAGATGGATGGCAAATAACTTCAAATTTCTCTCACTGAAAAACAGCAACCAAGCTGGCTTTGGGGGCTTGGACATGCTGCGGCCATAAAAATGATCCCTCTATAAAACTAAAATTAAAACAGAGAATGTAGAAAAATGCAAAAGGCAAAGACTTTGGTTGGTTTTGATGGGTGCCTGTTAACAATTACGAAGCCATGATTGAATTCTCGCAAAACCAATGACAGAGTGAAGTATAGCCTCAGATGGTCAAAACAGCAGAGATAAAAAAAAGGGAAAATGAAATGAGGGAAAAGAACACAGGAAAGTGAGGATGATCAGGCAGAAAAATTAAGTTATAGACAATTGGTCTCAAACCTAGTGGACTGAAATACTCTTGTAAAATGTGTTATTTAAAAAGTGCGTTTTCCTCCTAAATTAAATGGAAAATCAATGTATTTCTCACTTGATCAAGATTGAAAATATAGGTTTTGGAAATTTTGTATTTAGTTTTGACTAGTAGTTTATGCATTACAGGTTTCTAACCCTATGTTTGTTTGTTATTTGGTGAGGTATTCTTTTTGTAATTGTATTTAAATTGTGCTGTAAAATAAGAGCAAATACACTACTTACAATTAACTGAAAAGTCTGAATGCATGTAGTTCAAGTACACAAATTTAATCTTTAATCCTAAATATTAAACTAAGAGTTCAACATTTTGGGAAATAGGCTTATTCGCTTTCTTTTAATGAGTTCATGAGAAGATCGAAAGTGGAAATTAGCTTAGCATAGCAGAAACAGAGGGACAGCTAGCCTGGCTCTGTCCAAAGATCAAAAATAACCCCAAAGCTCACTTTTTGAGGCATTATATTTCATTTGTTTAATCCATGCATAAACAGAAAAATTCAAATGTATGGTTTTATAGTATAATTATATCTTGAACAACAATAGTTTATCTGTCTGTGTATCGTCACCAGAAAGTTGCTTCTCATAGCTGTTGGTAGCCCAAAAACAACAAAAAAAGAGTTGCAGCTGGTAACTCCCTATATAATCTTAAATTGCTCATTTTTATATTACTGTTTGTTTGTATACAGACTAAAAAAAACTAGACAAGGAAAGTATTTTTTCAAGTGTTGAACCATTCCTTTAAATTAAAGGAAGATAAGTAAATAGAGAAAGTACTCATTTCAGTGGGTCAGATTTACTGAAAGAGAGATGCCACCCAAAACGAAAGAGAAGGATGGAAGGGGAACATTATTGTCATAAAGACACTTTCATTTTCAAATTAAAACACAGAGTTTAGCAGCAAGTGTGAGCAAGGAGTCCAAGTTATGTTTGGAAACTATAAAGTTGCCACAGTTACTCCGGGGCCTACCTGTGGTTTGCCCTGACTGAGTCAGTAAAGATACAGTTCAAAGATAAGGCGTCAAACTGTCCATCGTCCAGCCCCTTAAATATTACACTTGCATGCTTTACTTATCTGTCATCGCATCAAAGATCATGCCGTGTTACTACAGCACTGTGTGGTCCCCCGTCTAACACAGAATGTAGAGAAATAGACCGATTGAGCTAATGACTATCTGACATAGCCTACAGCTATGTGGCTGTACCCAGCATTCATTAGATCCAATGAGAACACTCAGATGTGGAGAGGAGAGGCAGACAGGGAGGGGTGAAGGGAAGACAAGAGGGTGAAAAGGCAAAATACTCTGCACACTATCGTGATTTAAAGAGAAAAATGCATGTAGCTACTCACAGTATATACAGTAGCAATAAAACATGTGTTTTTGCACAAATACTCACAAACATATGCGAACAAAATACACAAACTTACACAAAAAGAGTATTTAGGTGCCACTTAGCACCAGACCATCAGTCTATTATGGAGGCAGCAAGAAAACAATGTTGGGGAGCAAGATCAGACAGTGCTAACAGAAAACAGACTGCATTCTGCATTCCAGGATAGGAAGTCCAACACAAGACAGACAAAGGGGGAGACACAGAGACAGGCAGACTTTCATCTGGTCTAAAACCATACATCTGCACTGCTCCCCAAAACGGGATGAGCTGTGGTGAATAGGTTTTTTGGGCTTCCCGCCATTCCTGTCATGTGTGGGGAGTGGAAGCTTCTCTGGAGAAGAAGAAAAGGAGAATGCAGAGAAGCTGCGGAGTTGGTTAAGAGTGTATTGTAATTGTGCTCTTTGGACACTTTGATCCAGTAGTGTCCTGCATGCACTTTTAGCATGAGTAGAAGCAGTGGACCCTTCAACTCATCGATGCTGTAACTAAATCATTCAGCTACAATTAACTTCTTCCATACAATGTTGAAAATACGGTTGAGATAATCGCCGTTAGCCGACGCCTGCTCTCACAAGGCTGATTAAAATGTTTACAGAGTCAGACACATCTGCAGGCAACCTTGTCAGTGTGGCTGCTGTGGAACATTTAGGGCTGGCTCCCCCTTTCGTCAGTTCTCTCATGCTACGTTAAGAGGTCAGTGGGTGCTGTGGGAAATGTGCCAATGCTGGATGAAACATTATCAGACAAAAAACAGTAAGACTTAATTTTGTAGTTTTAAAGCTCAATATATTTAAAGGGCCACTCTAAAACATATAAATTTTTATTTAATTACAATATGCAATGTTTACTGTCAGTATAATTTGATTCTGGTGTTTTTGTGAGAAAATGCACATAACATTAATTGGGAATTGTGTAACAAGCCATCAATCAGCTAAACTAGCTTCTAAGACTTGAAAAACTACTGTACAGGCGTCCCCAGCCCTCAATCCTACTCCCAACGAGCCGAGGTCGTAAAACAGTAATCGGATTTGTCTTTTGGAATGGTTATGAGTCAGTAAGCAAGTGTAACTGTGAAGCCTTTTACTGTTGGTGAGCCTGTGGTCAGCAGTTGTTCAGCACGTTACATAATAAACAAATTTTCTTCATCAATGGTGAAAATTTTGCCAGCAGTAGAATGGCATTTATAGCCAGCTAGCAAATGTTCTCAGAGGATGAAACCAGGATTGATGAACCTCTCCTCTAGTCTCAAGTCAACAATCTGCTATCGTTAGCGATTGATTTGACAGTTCTAAGATACCCAATGTTAGTTACAGTATTGATAATGGGCTAGAAACAGCCTTGATTCAACAAGTGGGCTTGTTAACAAGAACAAAGAAACAACAAATGTTAACAAGAGTTCGAAAGCTAGCATGTCTGTGTGTGTATGTGTGTGTGTTTAATGAGAGACAGTAGTGGACTCGAGGGACAGAATCTCCACTCTATCAAACTGTTGTCACTTCTAGTCACTTGGTGGATGATATGAGCAGGCTGTACAATGCAAGTGAACAAAGTTATTATTTTTTTTAATGTAGTTGATTAACTATATTGGCTATTTCTCTCAACAAACAGACAAATAAAAATATGTTTTGCTAAACATACTATGCTAAATGTTATCCTTGGTTAAATAATAATAGTGTACATGTAACTAAAAATGGAAATCTATACTCCATCTCCACTTCCTTGCAGATTTAAACACACATGCATTTTATGCATACATATAACCATACAAAAACACACATACTGACACAAATTCAACCATGCACACATGTACTCTGCTTCCCCTCTTATGGGTCGAAGACCATCTGGCAAATTCTAGGTTTACTTTCAAGGCACTGTTTTAATTAGCATGATGTTTTATTAGACGAGAAATTAATCAAAAGAATACAAACACACAGTTAATCTGGCAAAAATGTGAAGGTTCCACATTGTTTATCATAGGCCATCTGTGTGAACCCTCTCAAAGTTGAATCTTTTCTTCCCTCTGTTCTCTTTCCCTCCTTTGTGTGTGTGTGTGTGTGTGTGTGTGTGTGTGTGTGTGTGTGTGTGTGTGTGTGTGTGTGTGTGTGTGTGTG
>JBBPCS010000386.1:7940455-7951143 GCA_037974645.1 Hollardia meadi | reverse complement strand
ACACACACACACACACACACACACACACACACACACACACACACACACACACACACACACACACACACACACTCCAATGACACAGACTAAAGCTGATACACTTTCGCACATTGACAAAACACATGTACTGATGGCAGTGGCACACACTATATGCATGCAAACACACATGCAGAGGTAAAGGTCTGCTGAGTGTTACTGTAGCAGCAGGCCATTAGCAACAGAAGGGCCAGACAATGGTGTGAGGCCCAGGGATGGAGAGAAACTATCGCCAGTGATACGCATGCCAGCAACCACTACAATAGAGCCTTCAGAGGGGATGAGTTCAGGATACACACACACACACACACAGACATACACACACACACACACACACACACTCTTCCTCTGTGGTGTCTCCTTGGATGGGTTGAGTGTGTTTGGGCAGCCTCAATAAAGGGCTAAAAACAAGACCCAGATCTCCTCCTTCTTGCTCTCTCTGTCTTGAAAACAATCTGAAAATACTGTTACCACATATGCTAATTCCATAATCAGCACTCATGAGCTCAGCAATCAAAGTCTTATTGTCACCAAACATAATTTTAATCAGTTTGCTAACTGGCCTCAGTGAGGGAAAGCCCTGTGTGTGCCCAATTAGGACCCCCCCCCCCCAAAAAAAGCATTTGATCATTTGACCATACGCTTGATGGAGATCGCTTCATCTAATGATACACTGTTCTGGCGTGTTCCGATTGTTCTGACACATCATAAAATACAGATCCTGTCAAGTAAGAAGGAATTTTGGTGTACTTACGGGAGATAGACCATTCCAGATTGGAGCTTAGCTCCTTCCCAGAAACAGTCCAAAGGGGTGATGATGAGGCAAGGATGTAGCTTTTCTATGATCTAATGGGACAAACACATATAACGCACACACAGTTTGACAACAGGAAGTCTATACAGAGAAGACGTCAAAAAAGATGCCGGTTGTACTCGTAAAGTTTCAATGTGATCCAGAGAGTAAAAACTACAAATCGATATCATTTGCATCTTACCTGATCCATAAAATGAGTTTCTGTGACTAGTTCTCCTGATTTGTAGCATAAGTGTTCTAATTTCCATTGTCTGAAAGGGAGAACAAAAGAGTTTGTGTTCAGTTTTTGTCACGGCTTTACAACAACATGAGCCCTTTAGGCTAGACTGATCAAAGAATGATAAGAAATGACAAGAAATCTTTCATCATCAGGAAGTATTGCTAGCTAAAACACAACCAAATATATGATATACAGGTATGCTGTATATCTGTATATACTGCATACGTGGACATAGATGAGACAGACAAAATATCAGACATAGCAGATTATATAGTGCAATGCAATACTACAACACCAGACACTAACATGTCAAAGATTACAACAGTTGGACATGTTTACTGCAGGATTGCTGTTTGATGGACTTCATTTGATTTATTATTTTGGAGGAACAAAATCGACCTGAATTATCCACAATATGGAAAATCTGGTGCTGAAACATGCTGCAACACAAGTGGACATGGAACAGTTACCTGTTATAAAGGTAAACATGAACTCTGCTGGCTCGTATAGCTGACTCCAGGTGCTGCAGGAGCGCCTCCACTGTTAGAACATTGGCTCCCTCCTCCCGCGGTGTCTGGATCATCAGCTGAGGGTTAAACATGGCCTCCTCGCCTATCTTTTGTCGCGTGTACTTCAGTTCCTGGTTAACACGCCCACCAACTGGACAAAGGAGTGCAAACATAAACTTAAACTTGCCATTTTTAAACACTTTATATCCAAACAACTTATTTTACTTACATGGGTGCGTTTGTATAAGATCAATTGGATTATTTCGCACATTTAAGGCTAATCGTTTTCATCTTTAACAGATTTTCATCTAAAAAACACCACCTTTGAAGCTATAATCTGATTTTAACTTAGGACTCAGGTCAACATGCACACACAAAGTTGTGTTTCTGCTGCAAGAAGCCACTGACTACCACAGTTTGTAGTAAATAAACTCCTTGTGCAACCGTTAAGAAAATCTTTAATCCTTCTAAGAAGCTAAGTAAAATCAAGACATTATTAAACTACATGGCTGGCCTTTGATATACTATATTTAAAACACTGCTTTTACTTTTAGTTGACACAATGAGAGAGAGAACCCCAGGTCACATGTCTGCCAAATGTAAAGGATAACACAATGAAAGACGGGTGTCTAAGCAACATCATACTAACTTCAAACTTAACCTTTCTAAACAAAACATCATAATATAAGGAGAACATATTGAGCCCTGTACACAGTGTACTAAAGTTACAAACATCCTTCCAACACTGACAGAAGGTAAGACAGCCTAAACGCAGCTGTATACCCCTTAACACACACACAATCTGCATCATGTGCTAAAAAATCTGTGGCTCAAGAAGTGATCCTCTGTGCAAAGCAGACCCAAAGACGTGTCAGCCTGGCCACAACATTATCAGACTTGTATCTTGAACAAAAGCACTTTGCTTACGGAGAGCTTGTACCACTACAACACCAAACATCCTCGCTCCTTTGAATCCAGTGGAGTAATGTCACTCCAACAAATCCACATCTCGCTCAAACAAGCTCAGCGTTTCTACACAAATTTGCTAACAAGTCAGCAGCGCCAGACCACATTGACTGCATATGTGTGTGACAGTATGTGTGTGTGTGTGTTTGATAAAGAGAGGGAGGCTCTCGTCCAGGCTTTGCTCCCAGTATCGTGGTGAGACTAAGCCCTGTGCGTGCGCTTTGAGCTCTCAGCTAGCCCGAGCTACAAAAGCAGCCTTTCAGGCCCTTTAGCGGCCCTGCTCCACCCCAGTACAGCCAAGGCAAGTCTGGCAAAGATTTGCTCGCAAACACATGAACAAATGCAGGCAATTGCAGTCATGCAAGCACAGGCAAAGTCTCAAAAGATCAGTCAAATGCAAGATTATGCTATGTAAAAGTTTTGCATGTTTCATACTCAATTCAGCCTGAGATTTGTGAGTGTGTAGCCTGCGAGTGCGTCCTTCAGCTCAGGGTATCTGTGTCTGATTTATGAGCAGAGAATTTCAGCCCTTCCATCAGCAGTGACTGAATGCTTAGTGAAAGCTTGGGCAATTGAATTTATAGTCATCTTCTTTCACTTGCTTCACACCGCACACAAACACACACACACACGAAAAAATGCCCAGTGAAAGAGCCGACTGTGTGAAAAATCTGTAACATTTTATTATGCCTAAATCCAATTTAAAAATTCTGCTCCATTTGTGCCATAGCAGGCATAGATTGAATATTTTCTGCCCATTGTAATGGCATTAAAGTTGAACATAAGCATGCCTGTTCTGCTGAGCCGGACCACCCAGTGAGACCAATGGAATAGGGAGGGAGGAGGCCATGTCTTGGGGCATTAGGAAAACACACTTGATTTCTTTTTTTCTGGACCCAAACACCATTCCCATCTGATCCTGTCTGAAAGCATGTTTATAATACTCATCATTAATAGCAGGCTTGGGCTAACCGGAGCGACATGCTTTCCACTGCTAGGCCAGCTACACAGCTACATTACACCAGCCCTCCCTGCAAAGGAGCACGCATGGAACTCATTTAGACCCTACGCACACTGACAGTGCACTAACAAGTCGACGCTCAGAGGCAAAGCTATCGCCCGAGACTTGGTTAAAGTGTACTGCCACGGGGAAAAATGAGAACACAGGTGTGGAAACAGAGGTGCATCCATTTTCAGTTTCTAAACATGCAAGGAGATGAAGAAAGACTGCAGAAAGATGGGAGGGACAAGCTTAGAAAGAACTCACTGTCTGTTTTGAACACATTCCAAGTTGTTGACTGCCACCCAAAGACCTTGAATTTACAGCAGGCAGCGAGGAATGGGACAAGTCCAAGTAATGTACTCTCTCTCTCTCTCTCTCTCTCTACAGGAAACAGCACATCACGGCCTCAGGCTGAGAGAATTCCACACTTCACAAGGTTACAGCGTTTTGGGGTCAACACTCACACAGCCTCGGGGTGAAATTAACACCCCAGCTGGACCAAGAAAATGTGTGCGAATGTGTGCGAGCACACTGGTGAATGTGCAAGCATGCACACTCACACGAGTGTGTGTGTGTACACACAGCTGTGTTTCTTCAATGACACATATTCCCATATTCCTTCTCCTAAGAAAACTGGTTGACCCCGGCATGTGTTGATATCTTGGAGGTGTCCCGCTCCAGGCTCAGCTGCTGTGACCTAAAACAAAGTGCCACTGACTTTCAAATGCTTTCCATGGTACTAACACAGTTTTGTCAATAACTACTAACTCAGATTTTGTGGTGTGTTCTTTATACAATGACAGTTTTCCTAAAAATTGCAATATATCACTTGGCTTACAGTATTACATACTATACTGAATTGTAACCCTTGCACTGTGATACATATCGTATTGCCAGATTCTTGCCAATACACAGCCCCCTAAAAAAACATTACATTTACAGTGACAAAGAAAACTTATAAAAACAAGAATTTCCCACATTTGGAGAGTTTTAATGAGCAAACGTTTAGCATTTTTACATAATAAATTACTTGAATGATAATTTACCAAAACTAGTGATTAATTAATTTGGTTAATTAGTGAATTAACAAGTAATCAGCAACAATTAAGTTGGTTTATAATTGGTTGATTATATTCTTTATTGGTTATTAGGTCATCCTTTAACCATCAATACCAAAATTTCACTGGTTACCCTTTCTCAAATGTGAACTTCAGACTGGTTTTAATCAGCAGAAATTCAGGAAAATAATCTGCAGGTTATTCGTTGCAGCCCTAAATCAATTATTCGACCAATCATGTCAGCACTGCTCTGCAGCCATCTCTTAATACAGACACTTGTGTGGTGTTTGTGTGTACTGCCTCTAGGGGTGTGAGGATTTCGATTGTAAGTCGAAAATCGATCGAAATGAGTTTTTGATTTCAATCATTGAAAGCAAAAGCAGGATCAGCAATTCTAACAGTATTATTTTTTGTCTCCGTACCCATCTGGTGCACATCAAAGACCAATACCATACCCGTAGCCTGGAGCTGTACTTCCTGACATGTATCCTGTGTGCATGAAGACAATCAACTGACTGGTACCAGTCAGTGGTGACCAGGTGACAGCGTCTGAGATGTTGGTTTTTCTTTTCTTTTTCAGAGATCCTTCACTGATTTGTTTGAAAAGAGGGTTTACACCACCTGTTTATCTGGTGTCGTAACCACATATTTGTTACAATGCTTGTGTAAGTGTCACTGATGCTTAGTGAACAGAAATACTTAGACCTAAGAATGGACAGAAGAGAAGAGAAGAGAAGAGAAGAGAAGAGAAGAGAAGAGAAGAGAACTATGTGTATCACTGAATTGGAGCGCTCAGTATGGGTATTCAGTGTGTTGCATAACATTAACCCCTGGTCCCCCCTATTCTCAAAGTAGGGGAATGGGGGACGGCGGGGACGAAAGGAGAGAAAGTAGGTTTCTAAGGAACTGACAACACCCCCTCCTTCCTTTCAGTTCTGAACTCCCCCTCCTCTTTATACTCTCATTTTCTCTCTCTTTGCTCTATTCAGCTCTACTCTGTGATTGGCCAGATCATGATGGCAATCAGCCCGGCCCCTCTGTCAAAGCCAGCCCACCCCCCCATTCCCCTTGCCAACTTTCTCTCTTCTCCATGCAACACACAACAGTACAACCCCACCCCCCAACCCCTCCTGCAAATCTCTCACACCTGACATCGGAAGCATCCTGCACTTTCAAGGAAAACAACTCGCACCACCAGGAGCAAACGGCTCCTACAGCTCTGATGCACACCTTGTTCATAAAGCACACAAACAAACATTACACCACCCACCAACAGAAGGTGGAAAAAGTGCATCTGTACCTGAATGTGTTGTACATACTGATTAATAATGAAAATAATACCCCCCCCCCCCAAACCCCCAACAACATCTGGTCTTGCTATTGGCATCATTCTTGTGTGTGTGGGACCTCATGCGTACATACATGAATATACTGTACGTACAGGCATGTGGCTAAACACATCTTTGTGTGTGTGAATGTGTGTCTGTGTGTGTGTGTGTGCAGAGAAAGGATTAGCTGGATTAGGCCCTCTCTCAGCAGGGACCCCCTGTGGCGAGTAGGAAGCCCCCCAAAATCAGGTCATCTCTCTGCCACCAAGTCTACAGCGACCTCCCATAGCCTGAGGCCCCCCAATACCGCCAGTGGAATGAAGGGGACTACACAGAACACCTACATGAGGATGTGGTCTGGAAAAACATTCCCAAAACTGCAAAAACAGCTGAGAAGCTACTCGGAGGAAGCGACTTGTCAGGTCACTACATGAAAATATACGCGACTTTGATGCAGACGTTTGTTTTGCATGAGAGATACGTTTATCATGCTACTCAACACGTTATAGACAGGAAACTTTATAAATTAAAGAAGAATGTAAATAAGTTATACTACAGATGCATATGCGCTATTACAAATCATTCTCTTAAACATCTCTGATTTGACCTTACTACTTAGTCTGTTGAGGTTCCTTCCTGTATCTCCCTCTCAGCAGCTGCTGCCAATCACCTGCCAGACCTTTGATCACTGAGAAGAATCCACCTGTTGCTTTCCTCCAACGTTCGTCTGCTTTCACCTTCTACCATCTGCTGTCACTCTGTGTCTGTCCCTCACTCCATCTTTGTTTCTCGGTTTTTCCTGCCCAGTAATATCTGCCGCTTCATATTATTGCTGCGACACCCTGATGGACCCACTCGAAACACTGGGTAAATGTCAGCAATTGATGAGATGTGTGTATCAATTGATCGAAAATATTTAAAAATAGCTCTGCAACAATCGATGTGCCACAGCTGTCCGTCAAAGTAACGACTAAAAGAAATTCTTATGACTTTGTTTTACTTAAGTAAGGAGCAACTTTCGCCTTTTCTGGAATCAGGATAATATCTGGAGTCTTATATTGGCAGCTGGACTGCATTAGTAGTAAGGTGTCAGAGGTATCAATATTTTTTAATATCACATTAACCATTAAAGCAATATGATATCCTTATTTGATGGTATCAAAAGTACCAAAGCTATTAAAAAAATCTGATTTTAAACCTATGGCTGCATCGATATTAAAATGATTATACATGTGTGTATTTAGTGACTTTTTCTGGACCAGCACTGTGGGGAGGTTATTAATTTTTTAAAAATTATCGATTTTGTGCTCCTAGGACTGTTGCTTTTTTTTGCTACAATAACCAAAGAGGTATCAAGTATTGTTTTTTTTTAATATTGTATTGAATCTTGAAATTCAGGTAGCAAAAACCTTTTTATCAAATCAAGTCACTGCTCCATTGCCACATTCACATTTTGCTAGAGGTCCACCTTATTTCACTTTCATTTTCTTTCACCGTGAATGCGTCTGCTGTCCCTCATCACAACAATCCTACAGTTTTAAACTGAGTTTAAGGGTGACTTGCGTTCTATCTCTCTGTTGGAGCAGCAACAGTTACAGTCCTATCAGTACTAGTTGTGGCGGCTGTGCTAGCAGCATACAGGGCAGTATGCAAAGCAGTAATAGTAGTTTTGAATGTGGGCTCTGCAATGCAGGTGTGCACACAGCCACAAATATGTGATGAAAGGCCTCACTGAGAGCTGAGACCCTATCTGACCCATGGTGAGCCCCCCCGCCCCCACTCTCATGCTCTCTCCCCCTTGCTCTCTCTTTCCCTCTTTCCTTTCAGCTTTCAAAGAGGAGGGGGCTGCCACACAGAGGAAGGGTATAACGAGCAAGGTGGAGAGTAGGTGACTACGAAAGAGGAGGAAAGAAATGAGAGGGTAAGAGAAAAGAGAGAGAAAGACACGATAAGAAACAGAGAGTGGAGGGGCTCTGAGGTGGAGTGTCTCCTCATGCAGGAGGACACCCCTGAGCACCCTGACCCCTGACACAAATATGACACCCCAGCTGCCAACCACTGCCCGCCTCCCCCCCTGAAACTCCACCCCGCCCCCCCCCCCCCCCCACCACCACCACAAACTCCAGCATTACCATATGTATGGCTCCCCCTCGCCCCTGATTATGCTAATCACCTGTCCGGCCCCTGCAGCCCCTAAAATGGGTGTATTTAGCAGTCGGCTGGCTCCCAAAGCAGCTTCCCCTGGGCTCGAGGTGTACATTCACACACTCCTCAATGGGCAGATTCTTCCACGTTGCTGCCTTCATTCAGGTCCAACTCACCCCTTCCACCCCCCCCCCCCCCAAAAAAAAAAATCCTATTCAATGCCAGTGGATTCACAGAGCAGTGGAAAGAGTAGTAGGGGAGGAAAACTCTGATAAAAAGTCTGTGTTTGTAGCATGTGTGCAGTGGTTCAATTAAAAATACCCAAGACATCGGCAAATTAACTATTAATTGGTGTACGTGACCAAGCAGACATGTGAAATATGATGCTTACTGCCATTGTAAGTGATGTAAAAGCTAAACAATAAGAGGTTTTCAAAAATAATTCGGAAAACTGAAAAATCATGTACCAACTTCAATCAACTCCAGCTCCGTTGGAAAAAAAAAAAATCTCATTCTATATCTCTCATCAGTGCCTGTCCAATGCAAGCCAGGTGAGCGCTCTATCCCTGCTCCATTTTATTGCCCTGTGATTGGCCCACAGCCCAGCCATAACAAACCGTGACATGAGCCTGAACAGCCAATCTCAACCAGCCATCTCTCTGTCATTTCCTGGAAAGATGGCCCATGATTCTAGGTATCCCAAAATCACACATTCCTAAAGTTTGGAATAGAAGACAGAGAGACAGAAGCTGACAGAGTGTGAATGGAAGAAAGAGGGAAACACAAAAAGAAACTGTATTTGTTTTCCAATTACTTCATTGTTGAGTTATATTTCCAATGGCTACCTTTGTCACTGGTCCTGGGTATCATTAGAAAATGTTCAATCATGGTGTGCTACGACTTTTTCCAAGACAACACTTCATTTGATACCTTAGTGTGCGGAGTAAAACCATGTTTTGACACTGTTTTCATTTAATAAAATACCCTGAACTCAATGCATCAGTGTTATGCCTGATTTTAATGTTTTTTGGCCACTTGAGGGCAGAGCAAACAACTGTAAACACAACATTGACATGCAACTGCCACCTTATAAAGTTTATACGGTGAACGTGTTAGCAAACAGTTGCTTATTTGTTTGGCGACCTGATGAATGCAATTCCAATATTCACTCTCCTTTAAGTTGTGTTTTGCCATCCACCAACTCATATAGCTGGCTCATCAGCTTTTAAACACTCCATTTTGTTCACCAGCTAGTCACTAAGTTTGACTGCCTGCTGCTTGCCGTCAGGTTGCATACAGTGGGTTTTATCAGAGCTTGTTTACTGCATGCAGAGGTCAAAAAAAGGCACTGATGATAGCAGTGAATCAAAACAGCAAAGTTAGGGGCCGGAACACCAAAACTATGAGCTGAAAAGCACTATAAAGTTGAATGATCATTCTCTGTGGGTTCATCACTTCAAGCTTCTTTATATTGAACAAAGTCATTTGGTCCACTGTTAATATAAAAAATATTGATATGGGCAGTTATGTTATTACATAACACTGATCAAAGATTCAGCAAATATGTCTAAGAATCTGAGCAAGGGATACTAAAGCTCAGTCTACTTTTGCAGTCATTGTGAGCAGGAAAAATGAATCAGCACACTGGACTCAAACTTCCAATCTTGGACTGAAAAGAGCAACGTTTTAGGCATTATGCCTGGTGAAGACCTGATGGGGTTGATACATTGTTTTTCCCCATCCAATAAAGTTTTGGGTGCTTTAATCCAGTGTCCAGTTGCTCATCTCATTTTTCCCACACTGAATTTGTTATACTGTATCTGGCCGAACCGTAGGATGGGATGTGCACACAACTACTTTTCTACAAGTGTTCCCATTGCTTCAGTCAGGCTTGCCGGGCGGTCTCTGTACGGGAATGTATTTCACTCTGGAGCATACTTACTCAATCTGGAGCTCCGAACCTCTCAATCATCTGAGAGAGGAAATGTTTATATCTTTGTATCTTTATGCCTTGCATGTGCATGTGTGGTACTTGTGTAATTGCCGTCGCTGCCAGATTTCTATGACGTTGTGCTGTAGGAATTGCAATGAACTATACCGCTATGTACGTAAGCCATGTGTGCCAGAGGGGCTGAGAAATTCCAATGAATTCGGAATTGTTTATAGTATGTTTGCATGAAAAATTCTCTGTGCTGCAGCCTGAAAAGCATCAATCCACACCCCAATCGCTCTCCTGGTGTACAGCAGGCACTTCAGCCAAAACACAAACACACTACCGCTACTATACTACTGCTCCCCCACCACCACACACACACACACACACTCTCTCTTCCTCTGCTGTTTTGTACTTTCTCCACCCCTTTGGCAGTTACTGCTGTGAGGGAGGGAAGAGAGGAAAGGGGAAGGGGAGGGAGGGACAGGAGGGGAGGGGAGGGAAGGGAAGGGAAGGAGGGAGGCCAGACCACCCTGCTCTCATGGCAGGGCTGAGTGTTTACATTGCCGTGGCTCACTCTGTAATACATCTGGCATTCTGAGGCCACTCTCTCCAGCCAGGGACGGGGGAGTGGTGGAGGGTAGGGGGTGGTGGTGGTGGTGGGGGTGGGCTCGGG
>JBBPCS010000386.1:7911703-7934103 GCA_037974645.1 Hollardia meadi | reverse complement strand
AATTTAAAGGGTAATACAGGCTGTGCCCCCCCCCCCCCCCCAAGAAGGCATAGACTATATTTTGGGAGTAGTGTAATGTGTCACTGAAGCAGCCTCCCATCAAAACGTGATATGAAATACCCTGAAAAGGTGCATGTGGACACACAAATACCACCACACACAACTCCACTCCCCGTCCGGCAGCCCGTGTGTTCCGGCTTGCCTTGGGAGCGGAGGAGCCATCACGGGGGGACTCACAACATTTGTGAACGGAAGAGGGCAGCCACATGGATTTCTCTCTCTCTCTCTCCTCTTTACGCGAGTCGCTCGGAGTTAAGACACTTTTAACTCACGGCCGCCAAAACATTTTACGAGGCTCGCGAGCGGAGAAACGCCAAGTCGGATGTTATGAAATAATGATAACGTGTTTACTGAGTGGAAGCTGCGTGTTTTGCCTCGTCTGAGACCCGTTAGAGGTCGGGATGTTGTATTAGGGAGCGATCAAGTGGTTGTGTTTGCAGATGCAACTGTGTTTTACGCCTCAAAACAGAAGCCGGCTGCATTGGAAGAGTCTTAAATGTTGCACGAAATAAAAGAACACAACTTTATGCTTCACTACAACCTTGCCTTACCCCTGTGTCCCCCTGCCCAGCCCGTCCCGTTACCTAGCAGCGACTGGACATAGTTTGGCCAAGTCTTTCGGCGAATACAATGAACCCAAGATCATAAAAGCGCTTTCCATGTTAAGATGTGTAATAAGCACCTCGGATATTTGCTCCAAAGCGAAGCCCGCATCGCAGTAACTCGGCCGCTGCAAATACTCCAAATCCAGCGGTGTGTTGCGGGCACAGTCCCCCCTGTTCCTCCGCGTTATCCTCGGCCGATCGGGGTCTCTGTTTTCCTGCTCAGAGGGCGCATTAGCAGCCGAGGCCATGTTGCGGGGACTGCGAGATGGTTACCGTTTGCCACTTTATAGTATTTCCCCGAACGCGTGTAGCGATATCCCAAGGCAACAAAGTTTCACTCTCGGAGATCTCACACCCGTGAAGTAGGACTTCATACTCCTGTAGGAGACGGCGAGTCAAAGTCTGCGCCTTCCATCCCAACATTTCGTGATCCGGAGGTCTCCACCGCTTTCACCGCATTCACCGTGTCTCTTAAAAAAAGTGGGTTTCTCTCAAAAAGCGAGGTGCGCAAAGTGATTCCCATACACGAGTCGTCGGGTGAGAAACCTCGATGGCCGTAGCATTCTGTTGAGATCTATGTGGTCTTCCCCTGGGCCGCGCGTCACGGCGAACTCTGAGATTCAATAGAAGAGGAGAAAAAGACCTCTCTCCATTTGGAGGCAGAGAAGGAGGAGGGGTGAAAATATAAAAAAAAGAAAAAAAGACTCGAGATCCCGCCTCTGGGGCTGTCAGATTGCAGGACTTTCTTGCATCTGATTGGTTCCAGAAGGGCAAAAATTACTCAGCAAACACGACTATTATTAGCTGCTTAGCAACAGCTCACTAAAGTAGAGAGACCACCCAGGCGGAGAGACCTCATGTGTGCATCTCCAACTTCAGGGGAGGTTCGCTGAGAGCTAAACCCGCTCGGTGCGTTCGGTGTTTTGGGTTTCCACATGGCGCCCTGTCGCTAGAAAGAAGGTTTCTAGAGAGGACTTGAGGTCTGAGGCAAGGTACGCGGTCTGTGCATCGCAAAGGGGGGCCGAGGAATGTCACAAGTTTTTAACTTTGATTTTTTTTTCCTACCACCACCATGATGGTGGTAGTTGAGCCTCAAATTACAGCGGTTCAAGGGGAGGTCCTATACAGTGTAGTGCTGTACGAATGTCAACCTGACTTATGAATGGACTCTATATACTGCAAAATAGTGACATATTATCAGTTTATTATAGGCTGTTTGGGAAAATAATGAGGATAAATCGAAAGCTTTAATATTATTGGACTTTTGAAAATATAAAGTCATGGTCACAATGATCAAATATAGCTGTATAGGCTTATAATAAACGGTTTAGCTTGCAATTGCGTTTTGTCCAACCACATCTCAAGCTAAACAGCAACATTTATAATACAGAAAATCATCTTTCTTTTTTTTTAAATTATTAATTTTAATAGCTTTTTGGGAAACAATGAAAATCATCTTTTGAGAAAATTAGCATACACAAATAACTGAGGGTAAAATTTTGAGGACGTTTTTCAAAATCGCGGTGAATTAAAAAATGTGTGATAACACGCTAGTACACGTAGAAATGCTTATTTTTCCTCTAATGATTCGTTATCCACTTAATTGATAGAGCCCACTGTGATTTAGTGTTTGTGTTACAATGTCAAAATTGTGCTTTTGTGTAGATCTAGTTCAAAAATAAATAACCTCATATTTCACATAGACCAATTGCAGAGACAGCACATTACGCATGCAACGTTAAACGCTCTTACGTCTGAAAATCAGCGGCACAGACCTAATGCCTACATTATGGATTTCATCAATAGGCTATCTTGACCTTTAATCGTCTTTATTTGACGATTATATTGTTTGACAATGTATCCTTACACACCTCTCATCAAGTAGCCTTAGATGACCAGACTTCCCTCATGAGTGTCGTGCTGCAGACTTAAAAATAATTTTATTCAGTGCATTTGTCCTGTAGAACTCACTTTTGCCATGAGTACAATTTTGTAACACAAGCGCAAAGCGAATGATTTAGACTTGTAAAAATAGACATCAATTTAATTGTATGTTTAAAACAACGGGTTTCCCCAAATATTAATTATCTTCAAAATAACCTTTATGACCGAAAATAATGGGATAAAATTAGCTAAAAAACTATAAAATATTTTAGCCACGACTTTTCCTTACTTGAAAAGCCAATTTGACCTTATTTAACCTACACATAAGCTAACTAAATCTTACTGAATGTGGCGACTTTAATCAGGCCTAACTAAACAATCAGCCCGAGCCACCACCTGATGGATCATCAGTCTCTCAGCAGCCCAGATTTCACACCTGATCCGTCCGAGTGTGCTTTCCTGCCGCGCACTTACCATCATCAGTCCAGGTGGGGAGAGCTTTTCGAACAAATCCGTGATATCCGCCCCCCACCAGTGGAGTACGAAATGTTTCAGTTATGATGAAGACAAAAAGAACTGCTTTGTTGTTGTTGTGAGGAGAATAAAAGACACACCGTAACCCGACTTGGTCGCAGGCATCCTGCTCTGCGTCGGGAAAGGTTCACTCACAATTACATGGCTGGTCCTTTTTGGCCACGTGGGTGGTCCCATTCGCTCCATAGGCAGGACTGTTTGACTGTCACGTGATTAGCCCACAATGATAAACCGTACCGACCCACGCACACACACACACACGCACGCACGCACGCACGCACACACACACACACCTGTACACAGGTGCACACACACATACTGGAGATGAGTGCATGCATGCATTGAGACACACACACACGGAAATATATAAACATATTTGCATTCTTTTGGGGACGTCCACACAACTCAAATATGTGTTAATACATGGAGGTATGTGCACACAAATGTACACTACAAATATCATGACACAAGCACACACACATACATGCACACTCAATCACATTCTCAGTATAACCTCTGAAAACTGACAGACTGCTGTTGGCATGACTTTTGTTGACATTTCTGTATATTTTTATTTTTATCCCTCTGGATGGATCCCAGCCCCCATTAAAAGATGTTTTTTTCTTTTAGAAAATATCTGATGATGTCTGATAAATAAACATCTTTATCTAGACAAATGTATCTCTTCAGTACCACCAGTAGGAGGGCTGCAGCAATAATATCACTTCACTGGCATCAGATACCCCTGGTGTGGTGTCTGAGTGGGAAAGGGGCTCTAAGGGGGAACAAAGTTAGGTTGCGGTACCCCCTAATGCCCCTGAATAGAACCAAGTCTGTCTCAGCGGAACATCATAACTGTACACACCATGTTCAGGTTGTTGTCATGCCGGTAACGCTGTAGGACTCCATCAAAGTGCCGTAGGTCATTGTGGAAAACTGTTTTCCCCTTTGAATACTGTAGTGTGGAGGCTGTAAAGATATGCCAGTAAAAATGCTCTGGGAGATTATATTGCAAGCATCTGTTTAAACTAATGAAATACGTATGCACATAAGATGCCAAAACACCCTTGACCAAACATGAGCATCTTTTTTTTTTTCATGCTAATATGGATCAGATGGACAAATTATTCACTTTGAGGAATTATACCAAGTAGGGAGAAATTAATTCCAAATCAGCTTCTTTTAATTTAGTGATTTCAGGCAACAGTTTTAAGACTGAGCAACGAGATAAATGAGTCTATTCGGGTCTGTGTTGTCCTTTAAGTAAAAGCAGCAAGACGTAAATATTCAGCAATGCAATAGCTGAATAGTGATACAGATACAGATACATTTCATACTTCCTAATCTTCTTACTGTACAAATATTCCACAGTACACTGCAGAACCAAAAGGATACATTGATCAGTCGTTTTCTGAGCAAAAATCCCCAAAATTTAGTCCCAGTCTCTCAAATGTGAGCGTCTGGTGCTTTTCTTTATCTGCTAAGATAATATCTTTGGGTTTTATGTTGATGCGCAAACAAAGCAAGAGGTTTTAAGACATTTATATGCCAAATTATTAGTTTATTATGAAGAAAATAATTGGCAGATTAATACATAATGAAACTTGCTGGGCACAGTTTTAGTAACATTAAACCAAAGAGGGCAGCAAAACAATGCTTTATAACCGAGTGTTAAGTTACTACAGTGTTAGTTAGGCTAAATGATACTGTGGATATATATTATGTATATCGGCTGTTAGAATAAGACTCCTTAGTTGCTGTTTTGTGTTGTTCTCTTATTATTCATAATAAAGTAATCTTCCTGATTCACATGGAGGAAAAGAGATGAACCAATGATTTAGGAGCTGGAGGAATTGGGAATCAATCTGGCAACGACTTCATTAACCAATCGACTTCTTTGACCCCTGGCAGAGCCCTTCACACCTCTCAAGGCTGCTTTCTGGCTAGCAGCCATGGGAAAAAGCAGAAAAGCCTTGTTTAGTGCATGTGCTTATTTATGATTTGCAGGTGGATTATAGTTCAAAGCAGAAGTGTGCCAACACATTAATATCCTTAAAGGCATACTGCAGGATTTGTCGGTTGCGGTTTGTAAACACATGATTGTAAGGTGCAATAAACGAAAAAGATAGTTGATTTTTGAGTTGACTCAACAATCGTCTATCGTTCGCCAGAATTGTTGATACAAGGAAAACATGCCAAACACAGCAAAATACAAGGAAAATAAGAATACAGGCAGAGGGCAGGGTCTCTGCAGATACAGACACCGCCACGCACTTCTAGTGGGTCATAAGATATGATTGAGAGAGGCTTATTTTATGAGTCTATATATATTATTTTTTTTCAAAATCCTGCATATAATATACCTTTAGAATTTTAATATACCCAGTCAAAACCTGAATCTCCAGGTTATTTGTCAGGCTTGATGTGGGGACATGTAGAGATTTCTAATCAATTCCATATGACATTGAGAAATGATCAACCTTTAACTTCAATTTCTCATTTTGATAATGTATTCTAACAACTCCGTGATGAGTGAAAGATTGTTCTCTGCTGCCACAGTGAACAGCAGCATCAAACCACCAGCCATACATAAAAAAGCTGAACATGAAGCACTAAAATCAGCAGGCTGCTTAGTTGAGTAGTCATGAATGGAACTGAACCATCTTAAGGCTAAATGGAGGAGAACAGCTACAGTATTGCACCATGTAAACTCGCACTTTCTATAAAGACCATCTGTAGTGCATTACAGACATTATAGATGCGACAATAATGAATTTCAAGTTCAAGAGTCTTATTGATGCTCTTGACTGGTTATAAACTAGTGACTGATGGGTCTTATAAATATGATTACCTATACTATACACACCTAAACAATAAACTGTACTAAGGATTCCCAGTATGCTATAATAGTCCATGCAGTATCATAAGTTATCATTGCATGTGATTGCATGCATTTCATTATTGTTGTTGCACATATGTGAATGAATAGCATGAATGAAACTGTTATGCTGCAGACATATTTCTCTTTGGTTTACAGATCAATCCAGACCCTGTTAACAACCATGGAACATAACATTTTTTTCTTTTCTTTTCTTTTTTGTTTTGGTGAGCCAGCACATCAGCAGGTTTTAGTTTTTTCCCCCAAAAAAATTAAGTCTTGATGATTGCAGAAGAGTTCAGCTCATCGTTGACAATTCTATTTTATGTCCAGATGCTTAAGGGAAACCATTTGTCTTGGTTGAATTTGACCAAAATCTTGTCTCTTTAAAGCTTGTTTACACATACAGCTGCACAGCGTATGTCAGGATCAGGGCGGCTCCACAGTTTCCGATTAAAATGTTATGATGTGAGGACAGAGATGAATGATACAACAATTGTAATTTGGATGGAATAACAAAAGTTCCTAAACTTTATTTCTGAAAAGGCTTTGAGTCTGCGCCCTCTGTCATCATGTCACTCACAACTGATAAAACCAAGAGCAACTTTCATTGTGCCAATCTCCCCAAAGCAAGGAAATTTTATTTTTTTTTAAAAATTCTCTTTGTACAAGCATATGTTGATTTTTTTTTTTAGATTGTTTGACATTTCTGTGCTACACGCCAGCATGATAATGATGAATGTGTGTTTATCTGATGCCTACAGAGCCGAACCTGCAAACACTATATGTTTGGATGACTGTGTTATATCAGCTCACACAGAACCTCAAACAGATTTTAACTCGATCACTTTTGATTTCATTAAACTGCTTAACTCTTTGAGATCTCACCTCATAACCCAGTCTCCTCTCAGATCAATAGACACCCACAGCGCAACACTTGACTTCACTACAAAAATCACAAATAATGCTGCTTTTCAATTGAGCTGATGCATTTCTTTAGCAACGCCAAGACTTCTGAGCTCGCACCTTCTCTGCGAAAATGCAAGGCTGGATTCAGATAAGTTGTCAACAGCCCATTCGGCTGTTGACAACAGTCATAAGCAGTCAATGGAAAGTCAAAGCAATAATTAAAACGCAGCCAATAAGTGCTCTTCTGTCACATCCAGCTGTGTTTATATTCATCCATTCCATTTGGAAAAGTCAAGCCAGTCTCTCTCTTTCTCCACATACTGACTTTCTCGCTGTCACCATTTCAATCTTCCTTTAATCCCATTTTATCCACTCTCACCTATTTATGCACACCTGGCTTGGAAGCTTTAACCCAAGAATGTAGAAATGCGGTTGCACGCGTGTATGCTCATGCATGGTTGTGTAAAGTTTTCAGCAGATATTATGGTTGAATATAGACAGCAAATAATTTTGGCTGGACTGTGAGAGAAGACAGAGTGCCCACATGTCGACCGATACGCATAAATTATGTCAGAGGAAATGCACACATTTACACACACACAGATATCCAGGTGTGATAGTAAGATGGCGGGGATAAGGTAGGCAGGTTTTTTATAATCCTGCATTCACAGATATCCTGCAAGACAGCCATAAATTCCCTTCATCATCCTGCTAGTGCAATCTCTGGAGATGCCCCAGACTGAACTGTGTTTGGGGCTAATTGGCCACTTAAGCTATGACCTCATGGTACTGTGGAGAAAACAAGCAGATGATGACTGTGACAGCGCATTGATGGGCCAGAGGAGAGTTGATGCAGATGCAGTGGTTTGCCTGCAGGTGCTGTCAATGCATAGAGGTCTGCACCACATCTCAAGCAGTGATATCGAACTGAATGAGACCTATTTTTCTGCACTGTCTTTCTCATTTCCATTTATACATTCCCCTTTGTTTTTATGTAATTAGGGTTTTATGCATATGCACCACACTTGTGAAAGTGAGGCTCAAACATGACTTGGAGAAAAGCTGTCACACTGAAAACTAGCGTCCCCCTGATGTATCTACATTTTTTTTAACGAGGGAGCAACAATTTATAAAAACAGATCCAAGTTCTACCATTTCAAGGCTGATGTGTCCTCGTGAGTTTTTTTTTTTTTTTTTAACATCTTGAAATGATCAAAACTATCCAGAATCCACTGTGGCTGCACAAAAGTGCCTTTTCCACCAGAAATATTATCATCCTGTCTGAATGCCCAAATTCCAACTGATGCAAATCACATCATAATTAAGCGTTTTAAGAACATCCCAGTCTCTGTAATGAGATAGTCTTTAAGTCAGAGAGGCTCTCAATCACATGCTGTCTAATTTACTCATTTCTGTATTGGTTGGTTTCAAAGGTCTTTGTCTAATTTCATATTTATTTACACATTCTCTCTGTTGAGCGGTTCAAAGTGTGGAATTTCTATTTCAAAGTGCATGTCTTGTTCTCCAGACAAACTGTTAAACTGACACAAAGGCCTGTAATTTCAGGTTTATTATACTATCACGCACACCTCCGAAACCACTGCTTAGTACAATTTCATCCTAATTATTACAACTCTTACTCCAAAACCATGACACACCATGGACGAGGACTTTATTTGAATATTTAAGTCATAATAAATGATCAATTTCATTTGAAACATTAATATTACGTAAGAAATAAAAAAAAGGATGCATGTGTTGTGCGCTGTTGTAATCATTTCTCTTAATTAAAGCTGATGCTGCTTGTTTATGAGCTTGAATTCCACCAAGGAAGGTAACAGTTCCCACTGTTGTTAAGGCTGAGCTGAACAGGAGGTCTGGACAGCTTATGGGGTTCTTACCTTTAAGTGTGTCACTTTTTCCAGTCGGCCTCCCACAGAGACCCACCTCGGTTCAAATGGGAGTAAGCAAAACGTCTACAAAGGTGAATGTGTGCAGATGTTTGAATTTATACCAAACATATTTGTTGTGTGTGAGTCAAAATTTCCGTTCTTTCTTTACACAATTTATAAAAATGAATTAGTTGAAACGCCAGCTCCATCTGTTTGACTGCTTTCTCTCGGCCTGTTTTGGGTTGTCTCACTCTCCTCCTTGTTCTTTCTCCATCTCTCTGTGGAGCCACAGCGTTGATATTGTATTATATTGCTTATTTGTTGAGGCCATGTGTATACATTCAGAGCGGCACACATTTCCTGTTAACATTCGGGACTGAATTCGCTCTAAAAAATTACAGCTTCTCAGGCCAGTTTTGGAGAACAGACCACTGCCTTGTCTAAATATCAGCCAACTCCAACATTGTCTCTTCCAGATCCCAAAGTAAATGTTGGCCAAACAGCGAAGTGGACTGCTAGAGAGAGTCCAAATGAGACTTGTGCTTAAATGCCCTCAAATCAAAATCAATATTGATCTGAAGTTAAGAGTTTTGCATTTGCAGCCATGCACTTTTTACACTTATTTTTTTGTGAAATAAAAATCAAATCAAATCTCTTAAAATAAAAACATAATAATAAAAACTTGAAATAGTGGTGAGAATATTGTGTGCGTTCAACCAAGAAACACAAAATCAACTTGAAAAATTTCAAACATGTATTTTTAAATGAACCGAGGCTGCTTTCTTCCAAAGGAGATGATTAAGCAAGTCAAACCTACGCCTTTTCTGTATAACGTCATGCTGCTGTTGGTCCACTTCTCTGTGTTGCTGCTAGACGGAGAATGGTGGAACTGCCCTCTTGGATCCTCTCTTAGCTGCTCTGATTATGCATACAAAGCCAGTCGGAAACTGGGAGAGGTAAACAGAGGCCAGGCGGTGCTGCGAGCTGTCAAACAGCTCTGTGTATGATTGAAGACAAACCTTGAGCTGGAACATAAACATCCCAGCAGGCTCTCGCCATGTGCTCAGCCCTCACTGCTTCATAGGCAGCCATGATGGACCAGGGGGAGCCAGCAGCTGGGTCAAGATGGAGGAGAAGAAGATAGTTTTATGACTAAGCAGAATTGTTGGAAGTCGTACCTGCATGGGGCTTCCAAATGGAGATGCACTGAGAGTGAATATATATGCGCAGCCTCGCAAACATAGACAAACAACTTGGGTCTTATTTCCATCGTTTTTTCAACTCATTTCTGTTACTCATGATAACATTGGCCTCTATAACATAGTCCATCAGGGCAAGAAACACGAGCAGTCAGATCGTCAGACAAGTTGTAAATAAGCCAACGGCTTAGACAGATTCTCTAAATCATTTCATTATGAAGTTAAAAACAAAAATGTCAGTAGTAATCCCTGATTGCACAACTTCAGTCAGGAGAGACTACTTAAAGAAGATATGTAGTGTAATATATAGCATTTCTGCATTAAAATGTCTAAAAACTACCAGACCTTTGTTAAATATTTTGCTATCACGAATATTTCCAACTATGTTCAAAGCGAGAGAAATCCGTAATTTTATTTAAGGCGTATTTCATTCAGTCGCCTGTCGCCATGACTTCTGGGAGACAGTCAGAGAAAGGAAGTCCACAAACACAACAAAACGTTAAAACATTACCTCAGTGTGTAACATGTAACATTTCTACTAGAGTCACATCAGATAGATTTTCATCGGCAACAGTCATTGTTTAACAATGAATGTTTCGTTCTCTAGCAGCAGTCACTGCACGCTGTTGTGTGTTTAAAGAGCGATAAATGAATTTATTTGACATAGTGTGGGCAACAGGAGAAACTGAAGAGGTAGAGGAGTCTGCTGATAAGACCTTATAATGACCTAATCATTTTTACAGGGTTGGGGAGTAAGAGGTACAGGAATATTGGCCCAACAGAGTCCAGACACTGGGGGTGGTGAGGAGCAGCAGAGAAGAAGATCTGGATGTATGTGATGTGGAGCAGGACTTGATGAGCTCACTAGTTATGATGAAAAAACGGAGGTGAATGAAATGTAGGTGGACTGCACTGATTTGACACTGAAATGACAGCTGACAACAGCAGAATCAAAGTGCGACAGCAAAGATTGTCACAGAGTTCATGGAAGAATCTGTGGGACAGCACTTAGCTATGCTGCCATGTGACACATTTACACACAAAGTCTCAGCTATACCTGCACAAAGACACACATGTATACAAACAGTGACCTTAACAAATACACTAATGTGCAGTGCAGTCACAAAAGTGGAAAGTAAAGCTCACTGCAATCCGCGTGTCTTACTATCGGGACTGTGCAGCTAAAGCCAGAAGTGCTCTATAGGCGCTTCGCGTCTATCAATAAAATGGAACACATCCCATGATCTTGTAAGCACCAAGAACCACGCCCTCACTCTTAGGCATCCATTGTGTTTTTCTCTTTTTTGGTCACTGGAATGAAGAACAGACAGAAAGAGTGAGAGAGAGAGAGAGAGAGAGAGAGAGAGAGAGAGAGAGAGAGAGAGAGAGAGAGGACATTCTTACTTAATTGGGATTTTGAGTGCGTGTGTTTTCAATAAAGAGGTGTGCTTTGTTTGCATTCTCACACTCTCTCGATGCTCTTTTTCATTTTTGTCTTTTTTTTCTCGATGCACTTCACTGGGAGTGGCTTTAAATGTTAGTGACTGCCTGCACCACTCCTCCATCTAGCCGTGTGATAGCCATCGTTTCCATTCATAACTACTCAACTAAGAAGCCTGCTGATTAGGAGAGTTTTTGGCAACACTTTCTACGAGGGCTACATCTTTTTTTTTTTGTAAATATATTTTATTGAGTTTTGCAGTTTTATCCCACAAAAGAACAATACAAAACAGGCATACTTGATTTCAGTTCACCTATTCATCTCCCAAATACAAAAAGGCAATGTTCATCAAACATGTTGCCAAATGGAACTTCCCATACCCATCCCCACCCACCCACCCACCCACCCACCCACCCACCGACCTGTCCTTAGGATTACAGGTTACAGAATACATTAATATACAGGAAGAAGAGCCATAATCAGACAATCAAATACAGTGTAAATTACTCAAACAAAGAAAAGAAAAAATAAATAAATAGATAAATAAGAATAAGTAAATAAAAAAGTACAAAATAAAAAAAAAAAATGCATAAATAAATAAAGGATTATAACAAAAGTAATTTAAGGGAAAATAAAAAAAAAGAAGAAAATAAAAAGGGGGGCGCTCACTGTTGTGATAGGACACTTCACTTTACCCTTTACCACCACCTCACTCTTTATCAAGGGGTTCTTGTAGAAAGTCGAAAAAGTCCAGGAAGGGTCTCCATATCTTAGTAAAGGTCTGAGAGGACCCTTTGAGTGTGTACTTTATTTTTTCAAGTTTTAAGAAATACATTACGTCTTTGATCTAATGGGAGAAGGATGGAGGAGCACGTTGCTTCCATCTTAAAAGAATCAAACGTCTCGCAAGGAGTATAGTGAAGGCTATGACCACATAGGCTTAATTTGGCAAACTGGGCACGGGATTCCTTTGATGTTAAACCAAAGAGGTCTGGGTCAAACCGGGATCCAAACATCTTACTAAAAGCTTTAAAAATACTTGACCAGAAAGTGTAGAGATTTGGACACAGCCAGAACATGTGCATTAGGTCTGCAGGCTGGCCTCTACATCGAGGGCATAATGGGTCAATGTTTGGATAAATCCTTGCCAATCTAGCATTAGTAAGATGAACCCTGTGTACCACTTTCAGTTGTATTAAGCCATGTTTAGCGGACATCGACGATGTGTGTATCAAGTCTAAGACTGAGTCCCATTGGTCATCAGTTAAAACTACTCCAAGATCAGAGTCCCAAGCCGCTTTTAAGTTTTCAATGGGGTGAGGGTTAATGTTGTCAATGAGCTCATAGATCTGGGATATCAGTCCACCACAGTCCAAATCCAATCCAAGAATATGGTCAACATGTGATTTAATGGGCTTATCTGGAAATGAATTGAATGTCTTTGGTACTGACCTGTAAATAACGAAAAAAATGGTTCTTAGGTAAGTCGTTAAGGGCTACATCTTTTATGCGCTATGCAGGCATATTGCATAATATTGCATACGTGACTATACTCATAAACACACATACTGCTTTCTGTCTCATGGATGCTCTTGACTAGTTATAAACGAGAGCTTTAGATTATTTTAACACATTTTAGACCTGGTAGAAATGCTCAGATGGCTATTTTTGGCAAGATGCTCGGTCAATTATAATGAAAACGAGATATTTCTCTCATTTCCGAAGCTCAAAGTCTTCACTAGCAGTCAGTTACACAAAGTTACACAACAGTGCGCAGAGGAGGAGAGAGGGCACATCCGTTCCGAAGAAGAAGTCTTCCAGTAACTATCGTTTCATCTGAATGAAGAAAGTGGTCATTCTAAAAGAGGTCATGCATGACTTTAAAGGAAATCCAGAAAGCCAAATCACGCACGCAAAACCCACACACACCTCTAGTCACGCACAACACAGATGGACGATCAAAAGAGTTCACGTCTATGTCTTATGTCTCCACCTGCCCAAGTGGATGTAGACATACACACACAAACATACACACACACACACACTTTCAAACAAAACATATTTAAACACATGCACATGGACAGTCACACATGCCTGACATACCGCAGAATCGCCCACACACATACACGAGTCACTCAAATTGTCCACCACTGACAATTGATCAGAGACTGCCCTCACACACATTTCAAACACACACACTCTGACTCCCCCATGACTCTGCTGACCTTTGACCTGAGGTGAAGGGGGTTGTTGTCTGATGGTGTGGGTTCATTCTCTGTGTGTGAAGTCATTTCCTGTGAGGGGCGAAAGGGGCTATGTTGGTTGACCTCAAATGGGGGCACAGTGGGGGGCCTGGACATAACCCAGCAGGGCAACACAATATTGTGTAAGAAATACATGCATCTATAATACTGTACATATTTTATTTCATTCTTCTCAATGTGGCCAGACCCCCCTCTCAAATAACCTTCAGGGTATCACTGTATTTTGATAAAACACCCACACATAGGGACAAAAATGTTAATATTAATAGCCATGTAGAAAATAGATTTTAGTATTGAGTGTAAACGACAGTATTATCTCTCGTCTCAGAAAGTTCATCTTGATTTTGTCTACAATGATCAAGTCATCACTCTGTCTTCTTGGGAGAAGATGACATTATAGGAAATAGTGTCATCTGTATACTTTTGTCACTCACCACTGCTGCACTGACGGCATAAACTGTGGCCCTGAGCGACATTTTCTAACAAACAGAGCCTTTTATATGACAGAACCAAATGTTCCTTGTTTGCAGTTCATGTCAGAACGAGAGTCTGTGTGTATAGATCCGAGGGAGAGAGAAAAGGCCAAGAAAAGGAGGAATCTGTTCAGAGCTGCATTTGTAAACAAGACAAACATAATCAGCATCTCAAGAGCCACATCTGGCTCTGGTCGAGCTGGGCCTCGACTCTGATTGAGGGGCCCGGCAGGCTCCATTGTTTCCTCAGAGCTGTAGCATGTCACAGAAGAAAAACAAAATGGATGATATGTAAAACATTGTCATTGTGTTTAACAAATGCTTAAATACAAAAAGCATAACCGACTGTCAAAATGCCATGCTAAAACATTATTATCTTGTTTACATTACAGTCCATATGTAATGTGTGACACAGTGTCCGACGCTGTTGGCAAAGACGTAATTGTAGTTTCAATTTCCTGCAGTTTTAAATATTTGTATCAGGTTTATGTTTCTTCGTTTGGTTTAAGAGATCATTATTGTTGTCAGGGATGTAAGCAAACAGAGGTGAGCAGACTATTTACAGTACATTTTAGTGACATTGCATCATATTTGTTCTTATAAATCATATTTGTTGGTTCAATTTGCAGAAAGTGGACAATGTGATGATGGTTTTTGATTGATGGTGTGGTTACACAAAAGAATTATAAGAATGAGGGATATTAAGGTGAAAATATTTTCATTTATATACAGATGACAATAATTAGTATAAAAATTACAACATTGTAAAATTTGTGTCAACTGTCATTGTTAAAAACAACAGTGTGTATTACCGTATACAGTTACACCAATCACATTGACCTTTAATGCAAGAAATCTTTGGACTGGTTTGAGACAATCATTTTTGAGACTAAAATGATCAGTTCACTAATGTAACATAAGAGACTATTGATAGCCTTGTGTTTTTTTAAAAGTATTTAACTTCGTCATTTTCTGGTTTACACCTTTTATCATGTCAAGGATTGATGTCAAGTGGCCTCATTTCTAAAGATTTTCTTAGATTTATAAGTGAACTTAGTCTTCAGATTATTTCTAACAATGTGCTTGTTTGATTCATAAAAGATGCTTAAAGCACAAACATTTTTTGGCTTAAGTAGGTTCTATGATTCCCATTTGTAACGTATGCACCACCTGTGATCTATAAATCTCAAATCAGCAAGCACAATGAGGGTTTAATCAGGAATAGCCATGGACCAAAAGAGAAAATCAAACATTTTGGAAGACGACACCATGGCGATGGAGGAGCTTGAAGTCATGTAGCACGCCTTATTTGGTGGACAAAAAACAGGAGTGCAGGTAGGCTGGATGGCTAGGCTGAACACTCTACACATCTGGCAGGGAACAAGTGAAAGAGGGCTGGTATATATACTGAGGCCTAATTAGGGAAAATGAGCTGCAGGTGAGGAGATGGGCCGGAAAACCAGGTGAGGAGAGTTGATTGATTGCCAGGGATTTCTAAAAGAAGAAATTTTGATATTAATTTCAGACAGATGAACTGCATTGCTTTAGAACAAAAAAAAATAAATCATGACTCTAAAGAGCTCAGAGGTGAAATGTACTCTCATGTGCTGAACAGCGCTGCACTTGAAAAGCTAAAAGACTAAATTAATTGATTACTTGATTGATAAATTAATTAATTGAAGCATATTCAAATAAAGAAAATGATCCACGAATGAAAGAAGCAAACAAATCAGTAAGGTCAGGTTTTAATTGTATACAATTCAGTAATTATTTTGTGAGTCAACAATGTTTTAGTAATTAACGGTAATTAGGACGTTTCAAAATGTAGTTGTTGTATCAGCAACAATAAAGTACTAGAAGTCATATCAACAGTGTAACACACAAACAGGCCTGACATGTTCATATAGAAAGATAAATCCAAATGTATTTCAAAGAGGAAAACATTTATTTATTACTTAATTTGGCTTCTATTCTTATAAGTTGTATTACTTCACTGAATTACTACACAAATTATATAATCATTCAATAAATCATGAATCAAATGCTAGTGCTTCAGTTTCTGAATAAATAGTGGAACAAATTATGAATATACAGTTCGTAATGTTTTCAGCATGAATCTATATTATACAGTGGCATGGTAAGAATGTCTTAATATAAAAAATATGTGCCTATGTATATTTAATTGTCCAAGTAGGATTGAATGGCTTATTGAACTGGATTAAAATGAATTAAATTACATTTAAATGAATTGAACATAAATCAAGAGAACTGAAATGAATTGAATAGAATGGAAAATTAGAAATGGGGCTTCTGCATGATGTCATTTTGTGTAAAGATCCCACACCAGAAAGAAACTTCAAGGGCTTTATGGCACTATTATGCTTTTCTGGGGCCTATTTTTCAACTACACTGCTGGGTAACTATTGGACCAACCACACGCTGGGTTAATCTAATACAGCAAGATGGGTTGCTTTTTGAACCCAAAAAGATGGGTTGAATCTTCAGTCCAAACGTTGGTTCATATGAACTACAATGCTGGGTTAATTCTACCACATAAATTGGTTGAATATTCTATCCAAATGTTGGTTGATATCAACTGGAATGGTTGGTTAATTCTACCTCATAAATAGGTTATTATTTTCATTTTTTGTTGCAGTTAAATCTGTAAAAGAAAAAAAGTTATTTCAATAGACTACACAGAGTAAAGAGTTCAATGACTAAATATACTGGCCTATTACAAAATACATCCAAGATTTGGATGGACAATTTGATAACTGTTTTCAATTCATAAACACTATAACACTTGAATCAACAACAGCATGTCAAAGATAAAATGTCTTGAAGCACATTACAAGCAGGTAATTAACTAAGGCCACTGGTTGAACTGAGTAACCCCACAAGCCGGCTGGAGCAGCTGGCTATTTTAGGAAAAGCTTGCTGGGTGGGCAGTATTGAGTCATTCTGCCAAAAACGGAAACAATCCCTCAGCCACATCATCATTAAAGATGGTTGCCAACCACCGCAAAAATGACTCTCTGTTTCATTGTGTTTCTATGGAGCAGGACCTCTCTGAGATTGGTTGTTCAGGTAATTCTCTATCCAGCACCTCTCTGATTACTACATTATTATAACATGCTCATACTGTCAAGTAGGCTATCCTATAAAAATACAATGTAAAAAACATCAAAAAACTGCTCTTGACTTTTAAATGGGCATTTCTGCATCCTGAAAGCAAGTATTGCGGGATGCAGAAATTTGACAGGTGTGGATTCACTTCCTCCCATTTCATACACCACTTTCTGGATAAATTCCCATGTAGGAGCACACTGCGTGGGGTAGTTAATGTCAAAGATATAAAATGCCGCATGCTGTCCCGCCAGAATGACAAATGCCTGAGATCGAGGAGCACTGGTGGTCATCTCCCAGTGTCGCGATGTAGGGGTATGGCCTCGACACATCAGCCTGCTGGAGGTATTCCACCATGTTTGTTCCAAGAAATAGATTAGTAAAAGAAAGTAAAGATTATTTTGAAAAGCAAAGAGTAAGCAGGATAATATAATACCAAGTTGGTGTGTAAGAATATTGATACTGAATGAAAAAGGAAGCTACATTAAATCTACTTGGAGAACCATCATCGTGTGTTAAAATCAGTGGTATGGTAACATTTTGCTTTCCCCATTTCATATAAGGCTAAAAATGTACATGTTGTTGACAAAAACAACAACAGTGTGTCATCTGTGCCACTCAGCACTATAAATACACTTAACTGGCCAACATAATTGGAACGCCAGCTCTCCACAAAGTATAAAAGAGTCGTCACATGTTTAACCAAACCTGCAGCCCCAGTTCTGGATCTGATTATCTAGCAGCAGCGTTTAGATTATGCCTTAAGGAGCAAGGTGTAAATGCACACAGTGCTATGTGACCGGATCTGCTTTGCACTGATGGAATGTCCGTAACACTGTATATACAATGTGAACAGCCAATTCATATTTGTGGGAAGGTATCTTCCCACAAGCTCTTTCTGGACTATATTTATCTCTCCAAGACATTTATCTGAATATTGTTGCTAAATTTCACTTTTGCATTTTATGCCTGTTTTTATTCTGGATATCTTGTAAGTTTTGATAGTAGGATTGTAAAATGATGGGATATCACTGTGATTGATAATACTAACAAAGCAGGGGGGAAAAAAAATAGGATAGGAAAAGCTACTCCAACTGCTCTCCGCCTGATTGTTGACCTCTCAAAAACTTTTTTTCACACCTGCTTGATGACGACACAACACTGTACTGAACCCCCTAAATTTAGTGGTTCCCAGTGCATGTCCAGATATATTTACTGGACTGAGCCCAGGATTAACACCGAAATACCTAAAATGAATATAATTTCCCTTTAAATAACCAAAACTGTTACAGGCTTATTGTCAATGGAGGCCAACCTGGACTCCTCAATGCTGTGCCAGAACACTTTTCAGCCAACTTTGTAAACTGTAGGTGGAAACATTGTGGGTAACAGTCTCAGTGCAAGTTCCCCCCTGGCATCTGTAAGAAGACAATTTTATAGGTATCATATATGATGTGAATTGGCATACCTGTGGTCATTTAGTTGCCAAATATAATAAAACCTATGCTAATCATGATATTTGCAAAGTGTGCTGTCAGGTGTCTCGCCCCGTCTCGCCAAGTGCAGGATCTTCTCTGCATAGACATGCAGCCATGTTTCAAAAAAGTTTTGGACACCAGAGTGTGCATTTGTTGTTGCACGCTTTAGGGTCAAACAGATGATAATCGGTGCGTTCACTAACAATCTGTAAAAATGCTGTCTTGTAACGTTCTGTGCCTTAGCCCATCTAAACTTGAAAAAACTACGTGGGAGGAAGCGAAGGCGAAAGATAGAGTGAGAAAAGGCATGTGAGGTGTGAGAGCATGAGATTTGTGTCAATTGCGTGAGTCTCACGCTCAGTGCATGAATTGGCAGCACACGCGTCTGTGGAGAAAACTGCATACTCTGTGGTGACGTTTGTGTGATGTTTGTACCATTACTCACAGTAAGACAGTAGTAACTATTGGGGTTTATTGTCGTCTGTTATTTTCAGAGGTATGGTTGCACTGAAAACCCACCACAACACCTTTTAAAGAGAAATGAAACAGAACAGAACTTATATTTAAACATCTCACAATAAAAAAAACCCCCAGAGAATGTCATATAGGGTTTCTGGCTTCTGTTTAGCAGACAGCGTGAAGTCACAGTGTATATACAGAGCTCAGTTATAGCTCTCCAGAACTGTGTGTAAAAGCTATTGTGCTCTAAAGAGAGAGCCCCCCAAACATGCCCCTGGGGAACCCTCCTCTTCTTTTTATAGGAAAGGCCTTAATTCATGGAGACAAACTGACCCATTATTATATTTAACAGGGTATCATAAACATTCCTGCATGCTGGATGTAGATTGTAAATGTGTCTAGTTAGATGGACGGGTGGGTAAACACAGGGACATGACCTTGCAACACATACACAGGTCCCCCATGTGGGAACACCTGTATGAATCATATGTAATCCACCTTGGGCTACTACCTGGCCCTGTAAAACAACATTCTCTCTTTGTATATGTCATGATAATGTGTTCAAAACACAATCATAATGGTGTTTAGCACAGTTTGAATCTGAAATTCTGTTTTGCCCTTCAGTATCTGATGTATTTCTTTTATTATTTTCACAACCACACAGGTCCGGGACAACTCCAAACATGCTTAAGAATGAGTCAAAGACTATTAAAGTCAAGAATAACAGCTTGAACAAGGATTTAATTTAATGTTGTCCATTCAATATTTTGATGATATATAACCTCAAGAGTCACTCTGACAATGTATATAATTTATTGAAACTGGTCACTGGATAAAGGACTGGATATGTGAGATTCAGGTAGGGTGATATCACCCTGGTGTGTCATGAGTAAGAACACAGTTTATGGCTTTAATTTACAGATGTGGGCAACACAGTAATGAACAGCCAATCTGAATAACGGATGCAAGTTGTGGTCGCTCGTCAGTGATGTACATTCTTGCACCCAGAGGAAGTTAAGTTGACATTCCTGCAGAAATAACTGCCAGGCTTTATAATCAGGTGAACCAACTGAAACTAACTGAACTACTTACGTAATGAGCGTGGGACACAGGCCCGAGAGCATGCGTGCAGTGCAATCCATTACAATCATCGGTCTCTAACATAATTCATTCCAAATATACCTTAGAAGGTTTAAAAATAAAAGTACATCACACACTGTTCTGTTTTATAATACATGTTAGCCTCTGTGGTTCTGGACATATTTCCACAAGCCGTTCCGCCCTTTTGACAATCGGTGAAACCCACAGGCTACATCAGTGATTGACAGTGGTTACAGTAAAAAAAGACGTCTGCTCCTCCTGTGTCACTTGTAACAAAGACCTGATAATTTACTGTACAGTTGAACCAAGAACTCTCTGATATAGTTCAACAAAACAGAACATCATAGTATTCAATGCAGTACTATTGTACTGGATTCCAAAATCACAACAATTAGTTTGTACATGTGTACCTCAAACAGGTGACTGTTAGCACTGAAGTGTAAATGTAATGTGAGATGGTTTTGCTAATGTTTGAGAGCTAGCTGAGTGAATAACAGCATACATGCAGTTAAGTAATTGACCCATCAACATACATCTTGCTAAAGCTGGTTTAACCAAATAAGGAAAAGTAAAAAAAACCTCATGGTCAGTGCTCGCAGGAATGGAGGGAGGATAGATGGCTTACATTGTATGCGTGTCACTGCTGCAAAGTAACTAATGAAGTTGATCATTTTTAGCTGTCGGACCGGATACCTGCTTGCACTGAGGGTCATGTGGGACTGCGGTTGATGACCTCAACACATGTTGTAAAATCCTAACTTTAAAAAACACATTATGCATACATCAATGTTCGGCAGCAGATGGCCTCATTCAGATTCTGCATGCATGCCAGATTAATTTGTAAACCCACTGATGAAAGAGGTTTACATGTACCATATGACATACTTTTGGTATTTGGTAAATGCTCAAGTGTTGCAAGTGCATTGCTCTGATCACAAAGCTGACCCCTGAGAAACACCTTAATTTGTTAACTAAGCTAACTACACCAGAACTCTGTAAATCAAATTACTGGATAAAAGCGATGAAGTTTGTTTGATTAGATGTATACTATTATACGATATATAATCACTCATCAGCAATATCCACACATTCACTTTCTGCACTTAAAACTTTACCTTCATCTTTAGAAATAATTTTCAATATATGATGTAATGTGACTGGCTAACAGATTATGCAAACATCACTTCACTGAGTCCTCCATGTTGGACTGCAGAAGCCCACCATCCCCATCTTCTGTTTTCTGAACGGCTTTCACACACAAACCACCAAAACACGCATTTACCCATTTCTCTATTGCCAAAAAAATAATTATTTTGAACTGAAAATCTTTTTACATTTATGCAAACACAACAACGCTAAGCTAAACATCAACACACAGCCTTTGACTCATGTTGCATATATTTTTTTTCCAAAGCAGAAAAAATCTTATAAATGCCCAGCAAGTTGATGTATAATTCCCAAATCTATCCCTGATGTGGTTTTTGTATGTGTTTATGTTTGCCTTTGTGTGTGTGCGAGTGTATTGTATGTATTTACTGACATCTGTTCCCCTCAGGTGAAAGGTGTAAAAACCTCTGGTTCAACCCTAACAGATGACAGATGACGTTCAATCAGTGTCTGTATTTGAAGAAGGGTATATGAGTCTCTGTATTATGGGATACACAGCAGTGGACTCAACTGTTAAGCACCAGACCTTCTTATTCCAAATGTTTGCAGTACCCTCGAATCAGACGCAGCCCACTTTTCACTGGAAGGGCACAAAATGTCTCTGGAAATGGTTTCAGGGCTTGAGGCCTCACTGAGTGTTGATTTTAATTGAGCACAAGTATGTGTCTGTGTTTGATGTATATGGGTTTGCGCTCTCTGTTTGGGTTTGTGAGCTAGCTACATTCATGTGTGCTAAGTGTATGCATTTTTCATTAATTTGCTCATACTGTTGTGCTTGCAAGTCATTAGGTTGTGTTTATATTTCGTCTATGCATGTGCAGTGTCTGTGAGTCATATGCAGCACACATACAAAACACACACACATACACACACACACACACACACACACACACACACACACACACACACACACACACACACACACACACA
>JBBPCS010000386.1:7899088-7911603 GCA_037974645.1 Hollardia meadi | reverse complement strand
CTAACCTGCTTGAGATGAATGCATGAACCAGTTTTTCAGAGTCTGTTTGAGATATGAATGCTCTAAGTTTTGAAATAGTGAAAAAAAAAGTGATAAAATGCTGTTCTAGTGATATTGGTGATGTGATTTTCAAAGTTCAGATCGGTGTTTAAGGACAGTGAGCTAGCTAAAAAAGGAGCAGTGTATAACAACAGTACAGCAGAGCTGAGCAGGGCATTAGCTTAAATAGCTGCATTTGAAAAAAGGGTGTGTTTGATATGAGCTACAGCCGGTACAGTATGTCATATGTGAGTGTAGCACAACAATTGTCGACTGCCTGAATTAGCTTGTGGGTTTCCATTTGTGGTTAGCCTTGTTATGCTTTTGTACACAAAGAAATTGGAGCTGTCTACACCCATACTGGAACATTATGATCTAACCATTTCACTAAGTTTAATGAAAACACACTGCCACTCTTTTGTTATCCATGATAAAAATGATTAAAATATCTAAATAACAAGTGTAGACATGTAGTCCATGTAGACACTACTTTTTCATTTGATTGTGGGAATCTTTGAGGGAAATGCAGTATATCCATAGATTCCACACTCAGAATTCAGTCATTCAAATAAAATGGTCGCAAGCAAATATAGTGCACACACTTCGTCTTTGTAAAGACTATCAAGCAGAAAAAATTCATCAAAAGAAAAATAAAGATCTGGCTTTTTATAAACAACTTTGTGGTGGCAGATGACACCGTTGTCCCTTTTGCTGCTGTGCATTTGCATGATTACTGCTGACTGAAGCCCTGCGTTTGTGGACTGAAGCCCTCCAGATTGACACTGATTAGCGAGGTGCTTCAAGGCAGAGGAGGGCCCCCCAGGGGGCAAGAGGACAGCGAGAACGGCAAACGGTCACATCCCACTAAAAATAAATTATTTCTAATGATTGATACAGATAACATTGGGCTGATAGGACCAGATGTGGTCCTACAGCCTTTTGCGCTTTAACTCTGCTGCATTTTCCATGGTGTCACATACCATACTGTAGCCCATCAACATACTGTAACTCACTTTAGAATCATCATATCGGTGTCCGAAAACGTTTCTTAACCTTCTTAAGTAATGAATTTAATAATGAATGGATGGACAAATGTGGATGCTGATGCACATGTGTTTCTATTCACAATTCAAAACATAACCAAAGAATTTCTGAAGAAAAGCAAAGCTTACGGTCACAATACTCTTCCCTGGATTAATGGTGATTTACAGAGACTAATGAAGGTCAAAGAACATGTCCTGAGAACTTTATTTCTCTAAGAAATTATGTAACAAAAGACATCAGAGTTGCAAAAGCAAACTTCGTTTTTAGTTTGATAAGCGTTGTTGAGGGAAATCACAAACAAATCTGGGAAAAGTTAAGAAAACTAACAGCATGAATGAACAATAACACAAGAAAGCAGCTGAAGATTAAAGATAATGGCTACCCGATTAAAGGGGCAGTAGAAACTGCAACTCTCCTCAACACCTGTTTTGATAATTTTGTTAAAGTGACAGCACACACCAATCAAACTGGACCTCTTGATCCATCGCTGATAGATATCTCTCAGCCAGTCTTCTCTCTGATGGAGGTCTCTGGACCTAAAGTCAAAACAATTCTGAAATCTCTTAAAAGCTCTAAATCAAAAGACATTTGGACGGGACTCACTCCTTATAAAAAGGCATGCAGATACATTAACTGAACCAATAACAAGGATAATTAACGGCTTATTTAAAGAAAGAAGGTATTCAAAGGACTATAAGTCAGCCATAGTGGTACCGATTCATAACTCAGGTGACTTGACTGAGGTGAGCAATTACAGGCATCTTACCTGACATCTCCAAGATCGCAGAGAAATGTGTTACTGAACAGCTGACCATCCATCTCAACAGTCGCCCCAACTCACTGCACCCAATGCAATTTGGTTTTAACGTCAACCATTCCACTGAAACAGCAAATTTCTTCTTCTTGGAGAACATTAGACTAAAAATTGTTAAAGGAGGTGTTGTTGGGGCCATATTTTTTAGACCTGAACAAAGCCTTTGATACCGTCAGCTACAGAATACTCATGTGCAAACGAGCAAGTTGTAATTTCTCACCTAATGCAGTAAATTGGATTAAGTCCTATCTTTCAGGTAGAGTTCAGTGTGTAGGAGTAGGTAATGAGACCCCACCCTTCCTGTGCAATAAAATGGGTGTACTGCAGGGATCCATACTTGGTCCTTCTTCTTTTACTTCTTTTTCTTCTTCTGATGTTTTATGGCGGTTGGCAAACAGCTTTTAGGTGCATTATCGCCACCTTCTGAGCTGGAGTGTGGATCGGAACGGGTCTTATAATTACACTGGCCTACCCTATGTTCTTCTGCTAAGTCCAGTCTTTTCCAAAAATTTAAATATAGCCCTATACCCCACATTCCCATAGTTCAATTGCAGCAGTTCTTTTATTTCAAGTTTATTGTGATCTTTTCCCAGCCTGTTTTTCAGAATCTGCCTTTCCTGCTGATAATGAGGACAATCAATAATTACATGTTCTACTGTCTACTTTCTTGTCTCTTAAAATACTCACATAAAACAGTTGCATGTTTACTAATTAGTGTACTGTTCAGACTAGTGTGGCAAAATCTCATTCTTGAGACAATGTCTTCTTCTTTTTTTAGTTCTGCTAGCTTCTCCCATTTCTCCCACTTTCCTTTGGATACTCTAGTAATGCCTGCTGTTGGTTACTCTATTCCATTCCTCCTGCCATCTCGTTCCCATTTCTGACTTGATTATACTTTTTACTTCAGCCTTATTATACAGTGCTGTCATATTCACTTCTGATTTAAAAAAAAAAATTGCATCTTAAATTGCATCTTTTGAGGCACCAGTGTATATTTTAAAATAATCAGAATAATGTGTTCCTATGTATCTACTAATTTGTTTTTTATCTATATTTCCCTCCTTCTGTTCTAAGAAGTGCAGGTCAACCACTACCTTCTCAAATAACCAAGGTGGGACAACAGAGAACGGCACTATGGGGCTTAACATTATATCCCCTAACCCTATTCCATTGACTATATTTCCAAGTGTCCATCTGAAGCTTTTGGTCTGTTGTTTTTCTTGGTCTGTAACACTGTCTGAGCAGGATGACTCTCCTCATGGCCCAGTACATTAGTGCTAATTGGGTTCTTCTGATTCCCAGAGGCTTCTCATTCATTTCCACCTGCAAGGCTGAAACTTGGGTTGATTTTATGGCACCACAGCAAAGCCTCACTGCTTGATACAGAATTGTATCCAACTTCTTTAACAAAGTTTTTGATGCTAACTGATAAATTATGCAGCCATAATCCAGAAGTGCCCTGACTAATCCAATTGGCCTATATACGGTTTTCAAAGCAATTCTATTTGCTCCCCAATCTCTCAAACATCTTACAATATTCAGTACTTTTTTACTTTTTTCAACAATTTTCCCAATATGATTTGCCAAAACCAGATCCCTAAATATTTAACACATTCTACTCTTTCTATGATTTCTCCATAAAGTTTAAGGTTAAACTGGTCCTAGACTTTCCTTTTAGTGAAAAAAACAACTGCCTTTTTTTTGCCACAGAAAATCTAAAACCCCACTCCAATGCACATGCCTCTACTTTCCTTATTGCCTCTGAATCTACATTCCTTCCCCTTTTCCACATAACACCATCATCTGCAAATAACACAACCCCAATAGGCCTATCAACACTACTAAATACTGCATTTATCATAACTGAGATCAGAACTGGACTGACTATACTCCCTTGAGAAGTTCCATTTTCCACTAAATACTTGTTGCTAAAATCTTTCCCTATTCTTACTGATATTACTCGATCTGATAAAAAAGCTTTTAACCCATTTATACATTCTTCCTCTTACTACCATTTTATATAACTTGATCATTAACCCTTGAATCCACATTATGTCATATACCTTATCAACATCAAACAATACAGCTACTACACTCTCTTTATTAATTGGAGCTTTCCTTATTTAATTTTCTAGATATAAAGCTGGATCAGTTGTGCTTCTTCCACTTTGGTAATTCTTTAATAGATGCCTCGTCTCTATCTGATACTTTAATCTTTCATTTACAATTTTTTCCATAGTCTTTCCTACTTGTGAAGTCAAACCTATCGGTCTACAATTTCCTGGAAAGCTTGGATCTTTACCTGCTTACACGCAGGAACAATAACTGACTGTTTCCATTGAGTGGGTAAACATCCCACTTCCCAAATCATATTGTATAATCTTATTAATATTTATTTACTCCTATTACTTAAGTTACTTACACACAATAGCTTATCTTGTCCTTCTCTGGCATTGTTTTCCCACGCAGCCTTTCTTAATGCTTTGTTTAGTTCTGTTATTGTAAACATCATATTTATTGCATTTATATTCCCTATCATCCTGTAGTGCTTCTTTATTTCTTGCTATTGTTATCTTTCTCTCTTTTCATCATCACTCAAATTTTCTGTTCTATGCACTTTAACAAAGCTTCTTGCTAATAACTCTGTTTTATCTTTACCTTAACACAATCTTTCATTATAGGATATCCATATCTTCTCCTATTGAGTCCCAACATCCTCTTAATCATACCCCATACTCAGTCTAATGATGTAGTTCTTCCTGGTAAGTCACAATACTTCTACCAAAAGCCTCTTTTAACTTTCTTAACTATACTCCTACTGCTGCCTGCTTTCTTTTATGCTCAATGAAGTTCTGGAAATTATGTGTTCTTCAATATTTTAAATGCCTTGTTATGATTTCTTATTGCAAAAGTGCATTCTTGTGTCCACCAAGGACCTATCTTTTTCTTTTTATAATAATACTATAACAATATATATATTTATACAATAATAGTTTCTTTTTGGTACTGACTCTTTTGCTGATCCTAGAATAATATTGCTTATTTCTATATTAAGGTCATCAATTTCTTGATTTATATTTACCCCTTTTAGTCTTCCTTCAGTTATCTCTCATCCCAATCTGCTTCTTCAAATGTCCATCTTCCTTCTCTCTCATCTTATACTATTTCCCGTTCCACTCGGCCAGAGACTGTGATACCAATGTGAGATCTATTGCTATTTCCCTTCACCAAATTCACCCTTGAGCCTGACCCATCATTTAAACACACCAATTCATTTTCGCCCATTATCTCCTCTAAAATTTCTCCATTTAAATCATCTTGTTCACCCCATACTGTGCTGTGTCATACTCGGTCCTATGCAGTTCAGCTTATATATAAACAATTTACCATTGGTATGCACAGGTAGTAGTTTAGATGTATGTAGTTGACACCATACTTTATGTCCATGCAAAAACCAAATAACAAGCAGCATCCAAACTTAGCGAAACAATGACAAATGTAAACAAATAGCGTAATGACTCACTCCTGTCCTATAATGTGAAGACGACTGTTTGCATGCGTTTCACAAAAACAAACTGTTCTTGTTGCCCTAGTTCAAAGTTGTTCATAAAATGGTTCATATTAGGTTTTTCTCCTAACTTTGCAACTTTGAGTAAAGCTATACTTAAGTTTGAAGATCATCACTTCTGAAAATACAACCAAAGGCCAACATGGCCCCCATGACACAGTCGCTTTAAAAACTCAACTTGTCTTCTGTGAAAATGACTGCTGATAAGATCATCTTATCTACAACCAATGATCTATTTATCCCAACTCTATCTGCTTGAATGGTAATGTGTTATTGTAAACGAGCCCGGAGAGGGTCCTTGCAGTTCAGTGAGAGAACAAGTCTGTGTGAGATCTAGTGCAGTATGTAAATCGTTTGACATCAGTGTTTGGCCTTTCTTTATGAGAACATCTGTGGCAGCTGCCCTATAAATTCCCAGTGTTGAGAAAACAGGAACAAAAAGTTACATTTTTGTATGGCAGTGTACCATGGCAAGAAGTGGACCAAGTCGTGCCTCACCTGGAGCGCCATGGCCAACGTTTAGGGAAAGTTAAATCGGGGATGAAGAACTGAAACAGTGTCACTGTCTGTTTATAAGTCTTTTCTGCATAACAACAGAAAAAAGTGAGCTTATTGATGGCCATTATACCCAGACCCAGAGGACACACAAACACACCTCTTTACCATCCTTTTACTGTATTTCTACCCACCACCAAGTCTCAGATCTTTCTTGTGTTTTCTCTATTAAATTACTTCTTTACTTTTACCTTCTCTCAAGACTTGCTTAGTTATTCTTTTGATTGTTGAGCAATATTGGTTGATACAGTATGATGATGCTGTTTTGTTTCTAAGAATGGCAGTGTACACTTTACCCTAACCTCATAGGCAGAACTTTTATTTTTAGTTATCCTGTTATTTGGTTGTCCAGTGAAGTAATGCCAAATTGTGTCCTTAGAATCAGACCAGGAATTATGTAGGCTACACATATTCACTGATATTTTAACATTTACATTCGGTTAGGCCTATACACTCAGAGTTCAAAAGGTTGTCTGCAGTAAAACATAAAATAAATTAAATAATGTATATAACAGAAATAATTGATGGTAGGCTATAAAAAGAAGTATGAATGAGTAGGTCTACCAGTATTGTTGAAAACAATAACTTCACATGACATTACAGTAGTGCAGATATATTATTATTAATTATACGAAGTATACATCAACAGGTTATTGTATTTATGGATATATAACTTATACTAGCCGGTAAAAAAAAACAACTAGTGAGGACATAAATCATTGTTTTTATTTCACACTGACTGCTCCTCAGAATACTTTCTATTTTGGGGATTAAATTGAATCAACTTTTGTTTTATCGGTATTTTACTTTATAGAAATGCGATTTAGATTTAACGCAGCACTTTCGACACAATGTCCGACAGAGAAATTCGCGAGGGAATTAAACGTCTGAAACGTTAAAACTTCCATTATGTAAAAATATTTCACAGTGACTACTTTATAGCATAAATATTTAAATTTTATTTTAAATAGGTGAAATGCTTCGAAAGTGCGGTAGTCGTTATTAAGAATGATAAACATTCAGCAGGCAACAGTGGAGCTGCAGCTGGTCCTGTCGTCTGTCTGTGCCTTTTCAGCAGATGAAGGACTGATGAAGCTGAAGAACGGGGGATAATGTTGTAATAAAAGCGACTCAACCGTTCGGCTGGATGATACAATTTACAGAAGCGCCGTTGTTGGTTTTAAACTTGTCGTTTGTATCATTTGCTAATCAGTTTGGCTAAACAAGCTAGCTAGCATGCTAAGGTGACGTTTCCTCCACAGGAAGAAGAGGATACGTTCAGTGTATCCTCATGGCTTCAATGTATGCCCTCGAGAAAGGTTAGAAATATATGTGTTTGTTATATTATTAGTTTACACAACCCTACGGCTACGCGAAGCCAATGAAGCTAGCTAATTCCAGAGAACATTAGTTTGTCTTAACATGTCCATTCACGTTAATCTTCAATCATTAGAGTAAGTCAGTCATCTGATTGAGTGTGTGCATTAGATGGTATGAACACAGAAATTGTCGGTGTAATTGTGCTGTATATTTTCTGTTCAGTATAACACAACCAAGGTATAAATTAATGTTAACGTTAGAACTGTCTGTGTGGCTTTGATGAAGTAAGTATTGAAATGTTTAAAAAGATCTGCAACAGTTTACTAATGAATTGGTTATATTATTTAATAGAAACATGGCAGGAAGGTGACAGATGTCTGGCTCCTGACCCGAGGGACGGCACCCTGCGAGAAGCCATCATACGGAGACTTACCACCTCTCATAATAATGAAACCATGGCATGGGTGGTATTAACTGACCGTAGTAAAGATGAAGAAGAAGAGGAGGAAGCTGTACCTGTCTCGAAACTCATGAGGTCACGCTTGAATCACTTCACTGAGGAGAAACCTGTGTTTCCCAGCAGCGTCACAGACCCCAGGCTATGTGTCCCCTTAGAGCTGAATGATGTTGACGGAGACAGAGTCCCCTATACCATCAACAGATACCTGAGGGATTACCAGCGAGAAGGTATCAGGTTCATTTACAACAACTACATGCGTTCCAGAGGTTGCATCCTGGGTGACGACATGGGCTTGGGAAAAACTGTACAGGTATAAAGCACATCAGCTGCAAAACTATTTTCAGATTTAAATTTCAGCATTTTTTCTTCTCATGCTCGCTCTCGTTCTCTCCCTCTTTGATACTCTCTTAGGTCGTTGCTTTCCTTGCTGCTGTGCTGCACAAAACAGGCACATTGGAGGATGTCCAGAAAAACAGGCCTCACTTTCTGCAAAGTCAAATGCCCTTTAAGCAAAGTAAACCAAACAAAGTGAGTACTTAAATATGCTACTTACATATGGGCATGTTATGAACCATAAAACATCTTGTTAGCAGAAATAACGATTTTTATTTTTAAATACCAGTCTTATTCAATCAAGTGCAGCAATAGTGTAAAGCTGCAGGCGCTAGAGGGTAATGATTTGTCATTAGCATATTTTGGTGTTTCCATGATCTGATCTAGGTCTTCCTCATTGTGGCCCCACTGTCAGTTCTTTATAACTGGAAAGATGAACTGGACATATGGGGTCACTTCCAGTGTGTGGTAGTCCACGGGCTGAGGAAAGAGGAGGAGCTGGCTCGCATCGAGAAGGGACGCATCGAGATTGCTCTCACGACCTATGAGACGCTGCGTCTTTGTCTGGATGAGTTCAATACGTAAGAACCATGCACACACAAGCAACAAGTGTGTGTTGAATTGGTAGTTTATGTAATTTTATATTTTTGGGGGCTTAAAGGGGGCAGTGCACCCCAAAATCCAAAATAGATATTGTTCCTTTAACCTGTATTGGTATTTATCCATCTAGATTGTTTTGATGTTAGTGGCCCCAGATAGAGATATCAGGTGTAGAGATGTCTGCCTTCGCTTGAATACAATGGAACTACATGGCACTCGGCCTGTATTGTGACCTGGTTAAAACCCGGTTAGATATTTGTTGTCAGCAGTTTCATTTAGGAACTATTTTCCTTCTACCAAATTACACCCACCACCCATACCACTGCGCAGAAGGAAGCAAGCATCTACTCATGGACAAGAGGCTAGCTAAGCTTAGCTAGTAAACATTACAGCTCAGCCAAGGAGTCCGCCATTGATGTTAACATCTGCCCTATCACAAGCAAGAGCCTCTCGTCCATGAGTAGATGCACATTTATTCTGCAAGGTGATGCGGTGTCGTTCGGTAGAAATAAAATAGTTCCTACATGAAACTCCTCACAGCAAGGTCTGTGCATTATCTGGAGTAACCGGGTCAGGATTTCCCGGAAAGAAACATTGCTGTTGAGTTTTTTAAATGTATTTTTTGGCACTTTGAGCACCACAAGCAAATTGCCGTCTCCATTATATTTGAGAGAAGGCAGACATCTCTACAGCCGATATCTCCAAAACTCTGCAACTCACCAAAACAATCTAAACAGATAAATAGCACTACAGGTAAGAGGAAAAACATGTATTTGAAATTTTGGAGTGAACTTTCCCTTTAAATAGTGTGACTAAAATATACCTTTGCCCTCCATGCAGCATTGACTGGTCCGCTGTGGTTGTGGATGAGGCCCACAAGATAAAAAATCCAAACTCTCAGATCACTCAGGCCATGAAGGATCTGAAATGTCAGGTCAGAGACCTTTATGTGTGTGTTATTATATCAGTATATTATTATTAGTGTGTAAGTAGTAATGAGTTGAGTTAGTGTGGATTTAGTGATAGTCGAGAGTACTGGTGGGGTCAATAAGAAGTGTAAAGTCTTTACTCAAGTGGTATTAAAAATATTGAATTGTCCCAAAACGTTTTGACCATGCTGTCATTTTCATCAGGTCAGAATTGGCCTCACTGGCACCATCTTACAGAACAACCTTGAGGAGCTGTGGTGTGTCATGGACTGGTATGTTTACAGGCTTTTATATTACACTTGTCACGAGCATATTTACAATGACATTTCAGTTACTATGTTCCCTGTAGTGGAAGTGATGTGATTGCAATGAGCAAATTCTTCCTAAAAATAGCTTTCATTTTTATTCTATTTAGGGCCATACCTGGTTGTCTTGGCAGCTCAGGACATTTCAAGAACAGGTTTTCAGATCCGATTGAGCAAGCGCAGAAGCACAGTGCAACCAAACGTGTCCTAGCTACAGGGAGGAAGGCTGTCAAAGCCCTGGTGAGGAAGATTTCTTGCTGGTTCCTCAGAAGGACTAAAGCTCTCATCAAGGAGCAACTGCCCAAGAAAGATGACAGGGTAAGATTGGTTAAGAAGGGTAAGAAGTCAAACCAGGCTAAATCATTTCAATGGTTTTCTATTCTCTGGAAAATTCATCATCTACTAGATATTCCATTATCATAATATTCAGATGAAGGTCTAAGATGTGTCAATGCATCCCTCAAAGAAATTCTGTGTTGTGTTTTTTGTCCCAGGTGGTGTTTTGCTCTCTGACAGACTTTCAGCAGAGTGTGTATCAGACAGTGCTGGACACCGAAGATGTGACGTTACTGCTGAGGTCTTCCGAGAAATGTGACTGTCAAAGTGGACGCACCCGCAGAGGCTGCTGCTATAAAGTCAGTTCACCCCGTTTACCATTGTGTGCTTTTGTAAGCTGTGTATTGTAATGGGCTAAATTGTAAGGGTTGAGTTGTTTAATGCAAACCTGAAATAAGTGAAATCTATCTCATAATTGATGTAAACATTTTTTTTTTTAGTTCATGGGGTTAGATCACCTAAATCAGACCAACATGTTGGGAAAATAGGCTTTATGTGATTTAGATCTAGGGTTATGCCTTTTACCTTCATGCCACTAATTTAAAGGCAGTGAGGAACCCAGTTTTGCATTCTTTCACGAAAAAACAAAAAGTTAAAGATGGAGTCCCCAAATTATATCTGTTTCTTTTATTGCAGACAAACTCAGAGGGTGTGAAAATGAAGGCGCTGTACTTTATTTACTTGGCTATATTGAGGAAGGCTGCCAACCATGTTGCGCTGCTTCAGTCCACTGCAGGCACCAGCAAGAAACAGGTAGAAACATGTTGCCGAGTAACTGATTTAGTATACTTGTTTGTATACTTGTTTATTTTGTTTTTCCAGACTACCACATCTTCACGTGGTGGTTTGGATTCGCAATTACGACTCATTTGTTTCTTCTAGAAAAAATATGTGGATGCCATTTGTGCAGAGGTATTCCAAAAGTTTCCGGACTTCGTGCAGAGATGCAAAGATGAATCATTTGAAGCCTTGTCGGACCCAGTGTACAGTGGAAAGATGAAGGTATGATTTAGGAGCAAAGGCTCAGTCACTAGCTTATTATGGGCTGTTTCAGTGTGGGTGAATATAATATCTGTATTCCTTTTTTTTAGGTTTTGCAGAAGCTGCTCAAATATTATCTGCAAAAAAGAAATAAAGTGCTTCTTTTTTCTCTGTCAACCAAGGTGAGAGCAGTGTTTGTATGTATTGAAATCTGAATTTTTTTTTTCTATGTATTGAAATCTGAAGTGAGTTTACACATGAGATTGCAGAGATATATGTTGTGTGAGAGTTGGATGAGCAGCAGGGCAACATGTTTCCCTGTAGGAAAACGCTTTGATGCTCACAGTGATGTAATCTAAAAGGGATTTTAGATGGTGTCACAGTTGGAGTATGCTTGTTTGTTTTGAAGCTCAGTCACATCATTCAGCCTACTTACACAACAACAGTTTTGAACACACACTCTTAATTGCCACTACTGTTACAGCAGATGACTTGTTTACAGAGAAAATAGTAGTTTAGACTAATAGGTAAGTTTTATGAGTGAGTTTTTAAGATATTTAGAGTTTAACAGCTGCTGTCACCTTTTATCTCATGCAAACTCTTCAACCTTGACAATGAGTGAATTCAACCCTTCACATCTGTTTGTTTGTGTGTTTTGAACCAGCTGCTGGATGTGCTGGAGAGCTACTGCATGGCAGAGGGGCTGGACTACAGCAGGTTGGACGGAACCACCAAAGCCAAAGAGAGAATCCAGATTGTCAAAGAGTTCAACCGCTCCTCACATGTCAACCTCTGCCTGGTTTCCACCATGTTAGTCGAACAATAACAATCGGATAGAGAAGTTTTCTTATATGTCATAATTACGTTTTAGACATTTAGTAATGCTTTTACCTAAAATTGAGGCCGTAAAGTTATACCAGTGGGACCTATATTGCCATATTTAATACTGTCTCCTATAGTTTTTCTGTTTCATGTTTGTTTTTTCCATAACTTCTTATTTTAAACCTATTCAAAACCTTGACTCTACTGATAACTTACTCTTTGTTCTACCAGGGCAGGTAGTCTTGGTCTTAACTTTGTCGGGGCCAATGTGGTAGTGCTATTTGACCCCACATGGAACCCAGCCAATGACCTTCAAGCTATTGACAGGTAGATTGTGGGGCAAATCTTGATAGACTTTAAACAGTATTCTCATATATGTGAAGCTATAGAAGTTGAATTTTATTTAATA
>JBBPCS010000386.1:7825394-7836659 GCA_037974645.1 Hollardia meadi | reverse complement strand
GTGTGTGTGTGTGTGTGTGTGTGTGTGTGTGTGTGTGTGTGTGTGTGTGTGTGTGTGTGTGTGTGTGTGTGTTAATTGTCCACGTTAAACTTTATTGGTTTTATTGGTCAAAGCACGTGTGGGAACATTAAGCAAAGCACACACAAGGGAATATTTTCTTATGTTTTGTCACATTACATGACACATTATAACATTATGCTTTTTACATTATTGACAGCTTTCTTTAAGATATAATGTAGTTAAAACACTTTATTTAATTTCATCACATGTCAAATATTGTACTAGTTGATCATTTACAGCTGGTTTTCTGAAATATTTTAGTTTTTATGAAGATATAATTGATACAATTGCTGTGTATGTGGATACAACAGTATGTGCACCGAGGAAAAATCACACATGTCCTCCTATGAAAACTAAAATTTCCAAATGTAACAAGCTGTGCCAACCTACATTATTTAGTATTATGTAGTCTATATGGCTGTTTTTAATAATTGGAACATTTTTCAGAAAACTACGGAATCAAATATTAAAACTTCATAACATCCAGTTTTTACTTGGGATGTGGCACCATGGTGGACTGTTTGTAAACTACTTCACATACTAGGGTGACATCTAGCAGTCAAACAGTCCGGTGTGCTTTGTCGAGTGTTTATTATATTAAGTGCTGAAATTTTACTATGCAAAAACAATATTTTAAGATACATTTTTAGACAACTGTGGAAAACGTATTTGCTGAACTTGTAGGCCTGAGTGTATGTTTCTCTGTGTGTGTGTGTGTGTGCGCGCGCGCGCGCGTGAAACTATACTATATGATAGATGCGTTTACATAAAAACCCTCATTTGTGTTATTGCAGGGATATGAGGGAGATGAAGAACCTTCTCAGTAAACTCAGGGAGACAATGCCTTTACCATTGAAGAACCAAGGTGAGAAAGAAACCGCACTTTCTTTACCTACAGTTTGTCACAGCTCAAACTATCAGAAGTGTTTGACTCGGCAGTGCTCTGCCTGTGTTGTGCCCAGATGACAGCAGTTTGCTGAACCTGACTCCCTACCCACTGGTCCGACAGAGGAAGAGGCGTTTCTTCGGGCTCTGTTGCCTGGTCACCAGCTAAGGGCCCCGCCTTCGTGGGTAGGAGGCGGCAACAAAGACACCATTACCCACTGTCCTTCACCACTTGTGTCTCCCACCAATCTATTACTGCCATTTTCAAATAAAGTGTCTCTTTCTGTCTTTTTTTCTTCTTTTTTTTTTTAAAGGATGCCCATTTTATAATTTTATTTTGTAATACAAATAAGAATTGTAACTGCAATGTAATGAAAACAATAGTCATGAGCATATATTTTAAGATATTTTGCAACCAATTTGAATTCATGTCAATGTTCAGTTACTTCCATGAACCTGAGTGAATGAAATAAGGATTTGTGTTTTGAAAAAGGGAATATAATTGTCTGTTTTTGTCAGGATTAATGTAATAACTTATGAAGAGGCGCCATCCGAACATTTGAGGGTGACACTTGCAAAGGCAAAGCTATACGTTTGTCTGTCTAAGCTGGGATGGCAGGTTTGTGCAGTTTGTTGTGTACTACAGTCTGTTTTCTGTTTCTTGTTGTTTTTTCTTCTCAGTGTACTTAATTTAGTCTTCCATAAACCAAGAACCTGTACACAACTTTAACTTTCCAGCTTCAAAATGGAATATATGATACAATACTCAAAAAGAAAACTTCTTTGCACACAATATCTATCCAGAAATTGAGACATTAGACTTGTATATACACATACTCTTTACTCAATGGTCTCTGAATTATTTTCAAAGTTGGAGTTCGCAAAGAATTTGTCGGTTGGTATAAGCAGGGAGGGTCTCCCTCTGAGGCAGTCAGTGCAGACAGAGGGCAGGCAGCATGGGTCTTGCTTATTAATGATAGTGATCAATGTTTAGGGCACAGTGAAGGTTCAGTAGTCAAAGCTGATATAGGTCATTTTACATTGTTAATAAAACTTTTGTTATTGAAACTAAACTAGGTTTCTGTAATTTTATTGCATGTACACCACTGAAATGTCCACTTGGTGGAGACAAACTATCAAAAAAAGACAAAATTCTCTGACGCAATTGGGTGTTGGGGATCTGATCAAAATCAGATTGTGAGTCAAACTGAGTCCATTCAGTGGATTGATTGCACTGAGTTACTATCAAAGGGTAACATTTAATAATTCATATTTTAGAAATAATCCTTTCAACATTACCTACATGCTAATTTGATATTTTTTCTGGGTTTCTGTGGATCGTCTCGCTACTAAGCCTGCTTGTAGAGTAAACATTTCGAGAGTTAGAGGAGGACAAAGATAGATGGCGGTACAGAGGGGTAGAGAAAGTCCATGACAAGCAGCTTTTGTTTATATCTACAGGGGGTTGAAGAAATAGAGTGAAAAGGAAACAGAAAGAGAATGCATGCAGGGAGTCCGCCACACAACAACATAAGTTTTATATGTAAATCTTCAAAATATCGATATTGTATATTTTTCCTAGACTTTTTGGGTATACATGGCTTTCACAGGACAGTGACACACATTAGCACCTTACAACAATCTAATGCAAGTATAGTAACCTCTGTAGATTCACCCTCCTCCTCCTGCTAACAGAAAATGTTTTGCAGGACAGATGTATGTCTGCATAAATGAGAGACACATGCACACTCTTCCACACACAGGAGCTCACAAGAGGTAACCGAATGTTTTGATAAAAAAAATAAAAGTGATTTAAGTCACATGCTCTGGCCTCTGCTGTCATCAGATCTCAACTCTATTTAACAGCTATTTGAGATTTTGAACAAATGCGTATGACAACACTCTTCACCACCATCCTAAAAATAGCAAATGAGGGAAAACATTTTTGAAATAACGGTGTTCAACCCTCCAGCAGAGTTCTGGAGATTTGAATAGTGCACAAGCTGTTCTGGCTTTTGGTAGCCCAAAACGTCGTTATTTCCACTCTATTTTGTCACTCATCTGTATATTTATTTTGAGTTAACTGTGTTTCAGGAGTGTCAGAGCTCACCGTGAGTGATAGCATGCTCATCCACGCCCAAATCTTCGTTCTCTCACCCAAAAAAACTCCTGTATGTCAGTTTGTCTTTACCACCCCTTTAACAGAGTGAGCCTGTGTGCTAGCTCTGGAGAATTTTTCTAGCACCTTCCCCTCATCCGCCAGCCTCGGCGTATAACTGAGGACCGCACATCTGTCTGCAAGAATTTCGGTGCGATGAGGAGATATTAGGTGGGTGGCGTCTTCACACAGTTTTGCAGGCAGGTTCAGACACACATGCACTCACACCGTGAGAGGGCGGCAAGCCAAGAGGCAGGAATAGACTGATCAGCAGGGGTGTGCTTGGCAGGCTGAGTGCTGTCTGGTTTAGAAAGCATAGGGCATCTTTTGAGATAGACCATATCAGCCCAGAACACAGATATTCAAATGTTATCTCTAGAGACATTTGGGATGCTATTTTTTTTCAAAACTCAGACATATAGTGCAATTTATTGTGTAAGTAACATATTAATAAATCCGCAACACACAAGATGGAGAGAACACTGCACTGTGTCTGTAGATACAAATATCTCTGAAATAATTACACCTCATAATTATGTTATGGGGGCATCTCCACTAAATATATAGAGTAGAAAAGTAAAATAATGAAAAGAAATGTACCATGGCTGGAGCCATTTATTCCTTGTCTTGATATAGTTTTACATGATGGTTTTATACATGCATAACATTGTACTTTTACTATGAGCTGTACTAGAAAATTACAAGTAGTGTTATAGAGGATTAATGTGTGAGACAGAAGGTCATAAGGTCAAATCCTCCTCCTGCATCCTCAGGCAGTGCAAGGCAGGATACTGACAACTGACACCTTCTCTCCTTTGCATCGCTGTAGTCCTGCTTCACACTCGCTCATGGTCTGATTCTCGGCAGTCGCATCTTCCCCAACACGGACACACACATTTAATCCTGCGTTCAAGCAATCTGCAGAGTCCTTACAGCAACACTGGTTGGTTTGATCTAAAAAAAAAAAAAAGGAAAAAAAAGAAAAGAAGACATATTGCAAATACTGTACGTTATTATGGATAGTTTGTAACCTTGAACGTCCCTACCATCACAGGCCTCCCACATGTGACAGTTGGTGCAGCCTGTTGTGTTGCGCTCCGGCCACTTGCAGATGCCGTCCTCTGCTATCACATGCTTCTTTCCCATACACTGCAGTGCAGTCATTTTGCACACATTAAGAAGGACCATTTTTCTAGTCGCAGCCAAAGTGGCACACACCTCCAAGGATGAACTGGTGACAAAAAAATCATCGTCAAACACAGTAACAACAAGAATGAGAACATTTGCGAAAAGTCACATGACCACATTGATGGCTAGTAGATTACCTGCACTCAAAAGGCATTTTGCAAACACATTTTCCTCTGAATGCTTTCTCCCACGGTTTACATTGCACCAGTGGAGAGACGCGTTGTTGTGGCATATTGACTGTGGGATACATAGAAATCATTCCTCTACATTGCTAATGGACTAATATCCATGCATGCAATGATGAGAATACAGTGTATGAAACAGTAAAACATTAGAATCAATTAAAAGTAAGGTAAAATATATTGTAGTCACATCTTTTAATAGTCTAATGGACAACATTTCCATGCCACCCATTAAACTATTTGTTTGATATTCATATAAAAGTTGAAGTAAAATCGACCTGGGCTGCATTTGATGTCTGCTGGGTCAGGTGAAAAATTCAGACTGGGGTCACATGTAACTGCTGCTTCTCCTAGAAGGTGTCTACCCTCTGGACAGGACAAGGTGACTGTCTCGCCTATGCCATAGGCCTGATGTAATGGAGAGGCTATGACATCTTCAGCAAGGGACTCAAGCTTGCACCTTGAGACTGAGAGAAATATTAACAAAGTAACACCGTGATTCATTGTGATCTAAATGTTCAATCTTGGTGATAGGTACTCACCTGTGCACAGTCCAGGTCTGCGAGACCAGGTCTCATCAGCAGTGCATTCTATGGTATCGTGACCAATGAGATAGAAACCATTCGTGCAGCTGTACTCAACCTTACTACCCACAAGGTAAATGTCCTTCGGGTCCTGTGGAGCATTAGGTGATGAAACAGTGAACCTTCTTCATAATACTTCATAATAGTGGAAAAAGTTGCAATTAGTGTCATTATAAAATTATTAAATGTTTGCAAGAAGTAGTTTTGTAAATTCAAATTTGGTTTCATCTTTACCAGGACGTAGCCATTGATTAGAGCAGGCGGGGTTCCACACTTGTGACTTGCTGGGAGAGTTTGGTCAAAGCACTGAGGCTCCATGTTTCTGTAAAAAAAAAAAAATTGTTAAAAACAGGATGTAAAACTTGCTCTTATTGAAAATTCAAAGCAATGCCTAGTAGTGCCTGTTAGATGGCAGCACTGACTTTAAGTATAGCAGATCTTGGTCTTCACAGTCAGAGGTCTCATTGGTTTCGCCAATGCAGTTTTGTCCCCCGTTCTGGGGAGTGGGATTAGAGCAGGAACGACTTCTTGACCTTCGAGTCCCAGAGCATGATGACCAGACAGACCAGCAGGCCCAACTACCGTGGATCACTCCTTAATGAAACACAAAGGACGAAAGAGGGAAAAAGTAAGGATTACATCCAGTAAAGGGTTACTTGGGTACTTTATTCACCCTTGGAGAAGCAAAAAAAAAAAAAAAAAATCACCACCATTAAAACATATACCCAAGCAACTTAAGGAAACTTTAATAAGATAATTCAATATTGTTACGACTGGCTCGCAGCTCGAGCCAGCTCCCAGTTTACTAATGGCCTGTCAGCTCCACCCCTGCAAACAACACAAGCTACACAGTACACAGCACACACACAGCCAAGGCTCTGGGGCCGTCACATCATATAGACATGGCCAGAGAAAAAGAAACATACATGTCCACCACCAGTTTTAGTTAAGGAATAATTTGACATTTTGAGAAAGACGCTTTTTCGTTTTTCATGCCGAGAGATGAGAAGATTGATACCGCTCTCATATTTGAAGAAGTCAGTTAGCTTAGTTTAGCATAAAATCTAGAAATGTGACATGTGGGGAAACACCTAGCTTGTCTGTGTCCAAAGATAACAAAATCCACTTACCAGCACCTTGAAAGCTCCCTAATTGACATTAAAAATATTTTTTCTTTAATCTGTACAAAAAGTGAAGTGTAAAAATGTAGTTTTGTGGTTGTATTGCAATGTCCTGGAGTCATGGTTGCCCCATTTTTACACTAAATTGTAAATTAGTGAGCTTCAGAGGTGCCGTTCGGCAGATTTTATTTCCCGTGGACAGAGCCAAAAATGTCAAATTATTCCTTTAAACATATCAAACTACCTTCACAAAGACTAAAAGAACCTGTCTGAAATTTAACACGCACCCTGCTGACCCTCCGTTTCTGTTCCCTGCTCACAGGCCAGTCCTGATGTGCCAGGCTTACAGATGCATTTGCATTCATCTCCATCCATGAAAACCATTCCATTGTTTCTGCAGGGCTGGCAGTGGCAGGGGTCACTCTCAGATAGGTACTGCTCTATGGCCCTGCGAAGGTAGAGCTTCTTCACCCCGACACACTGAACCTCCTTTACCAGCTCTGACAGTGGCCGCAGCTGCCGAAACAAGAGTGGGGGTATAAGATTCAAACTGAAGAGAGGTATAAGGTTGTATTGTTTAATAAGATGGCATGCTTAAATGCATATAAAGTAAATCCAACATTATCCAACATCTAAAGTTCAAAGAGCTCATTTGAGTTTTCCTTCACCTTTTGTTTTGTGATCTGTGGAAATGAACGAACAGAGTCTGCCCAGTTTGAGTACATTTCCCAGTTCTTGTTCGGATCACTGAGGTGCATGGCCTTCAGTGCTGCGATATGTTGGATGCCGCCTCCCTCCACGTCCACCCTTTTCACATGATTATTCCTGGTAGTGCCTATTTAAAAAAAAAAAAAAAAGGTTTGCAGAGAAGATGGATGACAAGAGAGATTCAGTAATTTGAAGCGCATTTCATAGGCTCTGGTATGTTTGTAGAATGAAAGTCAAAATCGTACCACTTGATGATGTGCGTCTATCTTGACCACTCCTGCAGTCCACGTGAGTGATGGGGAAAAAGAGAACCCATCGTTGAGTCCTGTCACATTCATCATACTGACTGCTTTCGCTGACTTGAAAACAATGGATAAGAAAAAGGGAAAAGACAAATTAACAGCAGGACTGAGGCAGTGCTTTATGTATGGAGTGGCAATTTTATCTACCTGATGTTTAGATCATTCTTCTTAAAAAAAATCCCCAACAATTAAATATAGTCGAATGCAAGAAATATGAATATGAATAACCATGAGTGTGTTTTATAGGGTACTTTGTTCCCTACATATTCCATCATGAATATTAAAGTTTCTCAAAAACACGAAAAGGTGAATCTGTCAGCTGCTTGTAGATTCACTATCATCTGATTTTGTGCCTGTCATGAAGTTGCTGATGATTAATGAATCCTCACACATCTGCTTTTCAGTTTCTTCGTCAATCCGAGCGATGACCTTGAAGGAGCCTCCGAGGCTTCCCTCAGACAGGTAGTGTGTTCCAAACCTTTCCAAAACCTTCCTGTAGGCAGCGTAGTTGTAGACTGCTGGGAGTTTGACCAGTGCCTTCCACAACTCCTCAGATATTGGGAGGTACTGAGGAGAGTTGCTTTGGAACTGAGCTACCTCTATGTCATTCTTTAAAACCAAAAGCCTGTGGGTCTTAAAAAAAACACACAAAAAAAACACTGTTTAATTTTACAGTTTGATTGTCCTTTTCAAAATAAGACACATTGTTACTGGGATTTGTGACACAATTGCAGGTTCCAACTCACCTGACTCCTGTCATCTGTCTCATGAAAGTCATAGTTTCTATATCCTGTCGTGGTCCCGGACACTTTCTGTCTGTTGACAATGTCCTTTGCATAGTGCCATTTACTGGAGAAGGACTCATCACTGAAGTCATTCTGAGCTTTTACCTGAAAACAGCACAGGTTTAACAACTTCAAAGTAAGTTTAAATCAACACATTGTAAGAAAATGAAATGGATGTGAACAAAAACAACACTAAAGTGAAATGATGAGTCTTTAAAGGCACCCTATATGGAGATTTTGACCACCAGTGATGCTGTAGAGTAATGGTTTGATGGCTTGAAGCACTTGCACAAACACACACTTAAAACAAAATTACACTCGGAAGTGCAGTAATTATTGTCTTCTTTTAACAGAGCAGAAGCATCATTGTTATACTCTCACATTTGCCCCCTTTACACCTGGAATAAAAATACAGTCTGTATCTGTTCATCCTATCTATCCTAATAAGAAAAACACATGTTAATCTAAGGTTTAATGCACACAGAATGCATTATGATCAAAATGCAATCGAAATCACCAGACCACATCTGGAGGTTGTATATTGCACAATGAGAGCTGCGTGTAAATGCAAAGACCAGTTGATTGGATTTCATTATTCAGATAAGTTTTTAAGATATAGATCAAAGACCAGATGTAAATGGGGCATCGTGGATGTTTAGGCCAACGAGCCAAGTGACTTATACACCAGTGACAAGTGTTGTCTTTGTATCTGTTGTCCTTAGCAACAAAGTTTCAACCGTGACCACAATTTTTCTTTGACCTAAAGTGAGTAGTTTTAGTTACCAAACTAAAATCAGCAAAATGCTGTGAGTTGTTTTTGGAACAATCGCTCTGAGAGTTTGAAAAACACTGATAAGCAACCTATTCTGTTGTATAATTACGGTTCAAGGACGTCCTGTGTCACACATAATTCAGCAGAGCAGCAGTAATGCATGTCGATACTTGTTTGGTGGCGGGAATGTGCTGTGAATGGTTGGGCCAAACAATAAACAAGGAAAAGAAGAAGAAAGCTGCAAGTTGTGACCAATGTGAGATTCAATACAAAGTGTTTCATGAGGTAAAAATTATTGTTGTGTGTTAACAGGCCCAAGAGATGTTGAATGTAAACAAAACTATGTTTATGAATATCAAACTCCACAGGGTACCTTTAAAAGTATAAAGTGACCAAGACAAGATTCGGTAATAATTGCAAATGGATGTTTCCAAAATGACCAACCATAAAGCTGTACTGGATAGTACTAAGGGGCAGCCTGTAGATGTTATTGTGGACACCACTGTAGATGGTGCGACACTGGCCCCCAAAGCTCTTTGTGTTGATGACACTGGCCTTCCACTTTCCTGAGACCACATCAAACCTACAGAAGGAAAATGTGTCCCACTGGTAAGCATACAACATCACGGCAGTCTGTGAACAAAATATAATGCATAGGATTCCTGTACATGGACAGAATTTAAAAAAAATTGTGATTCTTATCATGACTATCTTTCATGCCTGCAAAAGGTTTCTTTGGCTGAATGATAAGCCTACATTTATAAATTAGGATGGCAGGTCTCACACCAGAATCCAGGGTTCGTACCCTGTCTGTGGTTAAGTTTAGGCAACAGAAGCACTTTGTTTAATCTTAGGAAAAGATTTTCTCAGTTTGTGAAGCAGTCACAGAATTTAATCTATACCTTACACTTTGGTTAAGGTTAGGATTTTGGTTCTATGTTAATAAAATAATAATAATAAAATTGATGAAATACCGATGACATGAACACGAATTTTCCAATTTTTTGTCACTACCTCAAGAACTCCTCAACTGAAGCATATGGTACCTGATGGTGTGTGTGTTTGTGTGGGTGCATGAACACCAATAGGTCTGTGTCAAGATTTGTCACTTACCCGAGTCCTAGTAGTTCAATGCTGGGTGGGAGAGTTGTTTTTGTACATACAATGTATTTGTGAATGCTGCAGAGTTCATCGAGTCCATCTTCCTCACAGTCCTGGTCTCCGTTACACACCAGAGACTGGCTAACACACTTCCCTGAGGGTCAAAAGACACACAGCTTAGTGACTGTTCTTTAATTCCGTATGATGAAGTGTTTGATAAGTGTACAGAGATTTATATCTAACCTGATCGACAACGAAACCTGTCTCCACACCCATCCTCTAGAGGGCAGCCTTTTGTTGTTTCACAGGGCCTGGTCTCAGTTCGCCCTCCGTTGCAGGGGTACCCTCCAAACTGAGCGTAGACAGCCATGACTCGGCTTCTTGCCTGTAACATACCAAATTGTGACATATAAATTTGATAAAAATATTAACTAGTAAATAAAATGTAAAAAAATATCTGCATCAATTTCAAGCAACAAACAGAATCTTGAGCTGCTAAAATTTGTATTTTCTAACCTGTAATTTGGTGCAGCCATCACACTGTGACCAATCACCATAAGGCCCCCACTGGCAATGAACTCTCTGGTTACAAAACCTTTGAAATTAAATTAGAACCAAATAACTAAATAAATTAAACCAAATTGTCATCTCAAAGTTATGCTTTGAATGTTGAAACACTAAAGCAAGATCAGATTTACCCTTTGGAACTGAACAGGAAAAGCAGCCATGGCAAGACTGCTAAAAAGAGTTGTGCAATGTTCTGAGGAAGAGAAGAGGAGAGGAGAGAAAAGAAGAGAAGAGAAGAGGAGAGGAGACGAGAGAAGAGGAGAGGAGAGAAGAGAAGAGGAGAGGAGAGGAGAGGAGAAAAGAGGAGAGAAGAGAAGAGGAGAGAAGAGGAGAGGAGAGGAGAGGAGAGGAGAGGAGAGGAGAGGAGAGGAGAAAAGAGGAGAGAAGAGAAGAGGAGAGAGGAGGAGAGAAGAGAAGAGAAGAGAAGAGAAGAGGAGAGGAGAGGAGAGGAGAGGAGAAAAGAGGAGAGAAGAGAAGAGGAGAGAAGAGGAGAGAAAAGAAGAGAAGAGGCGTTTAACCGAGGATACAAAGTAAATGTAGAAATGTTCATCAGATGTCAGTTAAAATGTATATTAAATATTTTACAGAAATATGATAAATGGTTTCCCTGTTATTGAGTGTAAAATCTACTTGCCTTCATGGTGAGTGAAGAGCAGCAAACAGAAGAGTCTTGACCAGGCTTTGACGCCGGCTATTTATATTGTTTTTGTAAGACTTTATCTCGCTAGGGAGTGAAATTCTTCTGGACTTCAATTCCATGGAACTGCATGAAGAAAAAGTGTGCGTGTGTGTGTGTGTGTGTGTGTGTGTGTGTGTGTGTGTGTGTGTGTGTGTGTGTGTGTGTGTGTGTGT
>JBBPCS010000386.1:7813594-7825294 GCA_037974645.1 Hollardia meadi | reverse complement strand
GTGTGTGTGTGTGTGTGTGTGTGTGTGTGTGTGTGTGTGTGTGTGTGTGTGTGTGTGTGTGTGTGTGTGTTTGAATGTCTTTGCTTTGGACTAAAGAAACAGCAACTCCTGCCAAAAAGCTCCTGCAGAGGATCATTCTAAAACCGAAAGCAAAGATTTCTCTCTCAGCCTTCGTCTGCTGTACTTCTCCTCCTGACTATCACATTTATCATTAAGCCAACAGATATTTCTCACAGCACACATTTTCACCTATCATATCATGAAACGTGCGGGTGAAACTAATGACACTAATAAATGCTGTGTTCCCATTACTTACTTACTTAATGAACTGTCAAGCTCAACTTTTAAGCCAACATGGACAACAGAGGTCCTAGTGGTGCTCAGTATAATGCCAAGTTTCCAAAATCAAGAGAAAACCCTCAAACTCAAATGATTAACAGATGATCTAGTCCTACCTCCATAAACTTATATAACATATCGAAAAACACTGACATTAGCTGTGAACTTAGCATCAGTATGCATCAGCTTTATTTTGCCACATTTTAGATGGGCACATTTAGCCATGCACAATTTAACTTCTTCAATAACACTTACTTCTAATTTAGTTTTCTCTAAATTATGGTTCAGGTGAAAGTGTACGTACGAACAAAAAACTTTGGCAGAGACAGAAAATGAAGACAGACATAGAGTAACTATGAGCCCTGAGATGTGATACACTCTCGCAAACACTGGAGGGCACTAGAGATTTGAGAACCAGTTCCTCTAAACTGTCAATGACATTTGTGGATGTAGTTAAGTAAGTATAGGAGGAAAAGTGCAACAAAGCTTCCTAGTTTTCTTTAAAGGATCCATTAGGGCGTTGCCAAAGGTTGAGCCTTAATTTAGTTTAGATTAATTAAAATGTTGCTCTAAAGGATTTCTCCAAATGTTGAGAAACACAGAGGGGATGGATGATGAAGTCCATGACAATCGGCTGTATATCTGCAGGGAGACATCTTGCCGTCAAACTTAAGATTCTCTGCTATATAATGAGGAAGAGTTTTCATATTTGTATGTTGAATCCGCACATCTATCTAATGATGGACAGAGTCGCAGTCAGACAAAGGGCCCATATCAATCACACACTGACAGCTCAAGAGGGAATATCACTCAGTTTGAGTATTTGGATAAAATGTGTTTTCTCTTTTTTTTAATGTGCAGCTCAATTTTAAAAATGAGCTGCAAAAGACAGAGACGGTTGCTTATACTATGATGATTTGGTAATGAGAATGCATTTCCTGGTTCTGAACCAATAGCAGAGAAAATTGGGAAACGCAAGCTCAAACGAGCAGCTCAGAGCAATCTCAGACCTTCAATCACTGGAAAATGAAGCTCCCTCGAAGTAAGCATCTTATTCCGGAGCAATTTTCCAGGTGCAGCCGTTTTAGAGCACTTTCTACTCAACTGCCATCTTTGATGAGCAAGTGGTAAAGTGAGCCTTCTATTTGACAGAGCACAGCAGTATACTTTACTATTGCATTGTGCATACTATCATTTTAAGCAGCATCTTGTCATGCACATGAATGTGTCTAAATAACTGCAATATTGTGGAAATCAATCTTTAAAAATATTAAACAACCTTGTAGAACACTTTTATTTGAGCAGATTGTCACCTCAGGTCATATTACAAACACAAGTCATGCATACCCACAAGATAATGACTACAGAAATAATTTCCTGTATTCTTAAAGTGACCACCCAATGCTAAATGACTCAGCTACTGTACAACAGCAAGCCAGGTCCCAGTGACTCAGGCTAGAATAACAGTTGGCTTAGGCAATCAACCAACAGACCGTGCCCTCCATTAGTGCCGCTTCTGTGGTTCCCATGATGGAGGGCATCTTTGACCGCCATCTGCCCTGGGAGTTTGGTCTGCCAGAGAATGACAGTCTGTGAGGCTCAGACAGAGGGAGACGTAATGAATATCTGCTTACTCTCCTCCAGAATACACTGTATATCATGTTTCAAAAGGTTCAGAAGCGATATGGGTTAAATAGTGGTTAAATTACCTACTGTAGCTAACTGCAATGTCTCTGACTTGATTCACCTGTGACTCTCTGTCATTAAGGCGAGGAAGCGTGGCATTTAAAGGTCACACAGTAATAAACACAATCTGTATCATCTCTGTATTTTTAAGCAAGGTAGACAACATACTGTAACACAATGGTTCCCATCATAAAGCTCTAGGTTGTTTTGTTTGTTTCTGACATTTCTCAAATGTTTGTGTTTCTTTGCAAAAAAAACTGGATGTTACCAAAAAAAACCAAAAAAACCAAACAAACTAGTTAAAACTAGTCTGCTTTTTTTTCTTATTTCATTAAAAGTTGACATTATGGAAATACATGTTTTTCAATCGCCTGCAACAATATGAAGCCTGTGAGAAGGGGTCGCAAGTTGCTTCACGTAAATAAGGGTTGGAAGTCACATAAAAATAATGCCAAGGTTCTGCTTAACTCTATGAGTTCAGAGGTATCACATAGTGGTGATGATCTGTGAGGAACAAGGTCATAAACCAACAGTGGTCACTTTTTCAACATGAGCTCCTCTCTCTCGTTGCCTGCTGCCTCTCATTGGTCATTTGCCATTATCATGGCTAAAAGAATTATTACAATCCCCCCAGTTTCCCCTCTGTCTGTTATGACTCCATCTTTATTGTCTTTTAATAATTAATGGTGCATCCCAGCCTCATGTTGTTTAATTTTATATGAGGGATATCAATAATACAGTTATTTAATGGTGCTTTTTTTATGTCTCTCTCACTGTAATATTATAGATTGTTTTGTTGTAGCTTCTATATTGGCGGACAAAGGGCCACCCTGTCTCATGTACTCTCATAACTACACACAGGAGTGGCTGGTGAAAATACTCTTCCTCCTCCTCCTCCTCCTCCTCCTCACACTCCAAACTTTCCTGAAACTCTGCATCTCATTACTGCCCCTCTTTAAAGTGTCTGAATGCCATCATCCATCTCCACCTCCCACACCTCTACCTCCTCCTCATCTGTATGTGCGTGACAGACAAAGACACACACAGGAATAGGAAATGGAATAAAGCATATTAATAAAGCATAAAACAGCATCGATATGAGAATTTGATCATTCGATTCAGTGATTAGTTACCAAACAGCTACATGCTGACATTGCACGAGCCACAGTTAACAGAATAACTGAACAAAATAAACTTTTTTTTTTCTTCTTCAAGTAAAGACCTTGAGCCTACAGTCAACATCTGGGTTATCTGTACCCATTTGTGGGCTACACGTGGCTGCAGAATGGCAGATGCTGAATTACAAAACACAGTCTCAGAAAGTCACCCTGGGTGCCGCTGCCCACCCACCTCCATCCTCATCACCCTGGAAACTAGATGATTTCAGGCTGATCCTCTGCACAGATAGGAAATAAAATACTGGTATGTTCGCTTAAAAGCTGATTTACAGCACTGAAATTTGGTGATTGAATGAAATAATTTTTTTATGGTATTTTTTAATGATCAGCACTCAACAAACTTCACTTAGTCAGTCATGAGGCATAGCAGCTTTATTTGATTGGCCGTTTTCCACTAAGAACAGAGTCACTTTCATTTCAACAAAAGGTTTTGAGTTTTACAACAGCAAAGGACTCTTTTCACACCAGAACATAAAGGCAATAACAACAGTTTGGGACCAGGGAAGACACCAATGTCCTTACAACACCATTTGCAAGCCTTTTCAAGGCTGCTCATTTGAGTGGGCTCATTCTTAATCTGCATGGGGTTGTAGCAGTGAAACATTTTAAAAAATAAATTCATCTAGAGTTTTATCTTAAAGGGTAAAAACACTTCCAGCTGAGATGCACCCATGCAGAAAACAACTGAGATACTGAGAAATGAGGGATGCGCAAACCTAATGGACTTTGTTTGTGTACAACAAAATGTAGCCAATATTAAGAACTTTTTAGTTCATGCACAAAACTGAAAATATGAAAAACAGGAAACAGTAAGTTAAGAAATTGTTATCAATGACTCTTTGCAAGGAATTCAATCATTTACAATTCATCGGCAGTGTCCTATTTGCAACTACGTTATGTACAAATGTTCCACGATATAAAACATTTTAACATGAAACCACACTGAAATGAAAGAAGTACTGTTTGAACTGTAAAACTTGGAACGCATTTCCACATCGAAGCATACAATACGAAAAAAATGACTTTCTAGCTGACGCTCAGTCACTCGATCACATGAGACTTTTAAAAATGGCACAGTTACTCACAAGACACATACATTCACAAATGCAAAGAGTTGAGTTTCCTGTTTTGGTTTTACTTCACCAAACTAGACGACAAAGTCCTCACAGAATACATTCTCTGCAGAAAAAAACGCCACACTGATCATAAGGTGTGTGGATGTTTGACTGGTAATTATTATTTTATTTTTTTTCATGCATAATGCGGAAAAGTTTACAATAAAAATATTTCCATTATCTTTCTGGTTGCCATTTCAAAGTACTCTTCCATCTGAAATTAAACATGGCAGGGCATATAAAGAAATGCATTAAACATAAATTAAAAAAAGTAAGAGTGTACTCAATGTACCGATATAGTAGAAATCTGGAGATTCAGAAACATTCAGAAACATGAAACACCGAATAAAATAGACAGCAAAGAGCTACAGATAGATCTTTTTAAACATTTATTGTATTATTTTCCAAGCATCAAAGCACTGCTGTCACATCAAGACCTCCTGACTCCGAATTATGACGTCTCCCCATTTCTGATTTGAGAAAATGGGTTTCTGAGCGAGCGTTAGGCAACGTGACCACCTGTTATTATGAAAGACACAACACCATGATACATCTCATGATGACTCATATATACTGCACTACAGCAGTAAGTATAGACACGCACACAGGGGGAAAGCATTCAGCAGAACAAACACAGACAGTGGATACACTCTTGTACCCAGATGAACTGTTGGTTTTTTTTATACTTGGCTATCACGACTCCGCACCCAGCACTAAATCTAATAAAATTGTCACACTGGATTTCTACCCATTAGAAATTACTTGTATTATTGTTTTCATTTCTAGCTATCCTAAACATTTTTTTTTTTTTACCTTGCAGCAACAGTTAACGCTTGCCTTGAAATTTTTGAACACCCACAATGTGAAAATTATTGTTTCGTTTAGATGCACCAAAGATAAAGGGGGTATTTTTCTTATTTTTCTTGGCTGGCAAAGCTGCACTCTCGCTCTCCATTTCTCTATGGTTTTGAATGAGTGAATCAGTGGTTTACCAATTTTCAACGGTAGCCGATCAATGTCTAGGCTGCAAGCTGACTTCAATGGAGATTATTATTGGGATAAAAGCCCCATGAGAGATTACTGTTGAAAGGGAAATGGTTAATTTCTTGAATGTATTGAGTGAACACACTGTAATAACACATTAATTCACTCACAAACACCCGCAGTGATCTGACCAGGGATGCATTTTGAACCTCTTGGACAGATTCTACAAACAAGACAAACAACTGATACCTACTTGTACACCAGCCTACAATTTGAGTGGCTTAAGTTTACACACATTTTAAAACGGCCTCGGAAAAAACTGTCACTGTCACTAGAATACCAAGAATGATGTACCAATACATTTAGCAGAAGGTTGATACGCTCGAAGGAATCTACCCTTGGCCAAAATGGTAAGACTGAAAACTGATTTAGTGGAAAAAGCAGTTATTTTTTTACAGCATGGGAAGTAAAGGAAATGAACATCTCGCTTGAAGAAACAATTCTCATCCCCGAATAGGAAACAAACAAAATCTTATTCTCTTCATGCTCCAACCAAACACCCGTGTCATTTCTCCTCATCCCAACTTCTTTTACCCCCCAATCATCCTTTTGCCATTCGATCTCTCGATTCACTGTAGCCCTAAATAAAGTGAAAGAAGCAGTGCAGCTCCCCTCCTGAAATAAATGCCAAAGAGAGAAGAGTGAGAGCACAGACCAAAGCAATGGCAGTGGTGACTGTGCTCCCTGTCGCCCCTCCCTGCAGGCTCTCAGGTGGCGTCGTCTTCATCGTCGTCCAGGTGATAGTTGAGGGTGATGACGGCGCTGATGAATTCTCCGAGCTCCACAAAGTCAGCTGTGATAATGTTGATGCCGCTCTCCCCCGGTCGCTGTGATCTGATCCACTGCATCATGCCTGGTAAGGCCCTGGGAGGACGCACAAAAACACACACAGAGACACATTTTGGGGGGGTGGGGGGTAAAGTTACAGAAGATACAGAGAGGAATAGAGGAAGGAACAATTTTCTGGTTGAACACAGAGAGGGGGCACGCTGTGACAAAAGATCTCTGTGACGCAGCATGTCTCCAAGCCAGACACCAGCTGTGAGCATGACACTCTGGACATGTACATGTGAGCCGTGTTACTACTGCAGTTGCCTCGCCCGGCTTTCTGCATGGCAAAATTCTCTTTCTCCTCGCATTGGGTTTTTTGTTCTGTCGAGGACTCCACTGGCAGTCTGTATGGCAAAATGAATGGATGGAATTTTGAAGGATGCCTACATCAAAGTCACCAAACGCCCGGTGGGAATGGCTGATAGCGGCATTCAAATGAATAATTCACGACCAGAAAAAATTGATGGCTTTGCTGCTGCGGCTTTTAAAACGTGGTGACGTTAAGAGGGAGTGAAATACAGACAAAGCTGAGGGTGAATCAGGAAAAAGAGAAGTACAGAGAAGAGTAGACATAGGAAGGGGTAGGAGAAGATGATATGCATCGCCTCGGGTTTGTGGCAGCTATACGCCTGGAGATACCTGTAGAAACTAACATGCCTCTTGATTTAGCTACAAAATGCCACGATGACTCACATATGACTTTATGAGTTTGTGATATTTTGATGTAAGCTGTTATGGATAAATCATGTCCATCCTGTGGCCTCCAGTGTCTGAGGTGTTGCTACAATTTTGGTGCCACAGTGCTTGTGTACATGGCGATGACCATGCATCTCATCCAATCTTAGTGTTACGCTAAAACACACACGTAAACAGGAGTACGAACCTCTCTGTGATTGTCTCTCGCAGCCCACTAGCCACGCCCTTCATCACAGTGCTGGCTTTCGGTGTCAGAACCACCTGGGAGACAAAGAAAGTCCCCTTCCTCCTGCCGGAGACACATCAAGCATTTACAAATCATTTTTGTTTTTTTTATTTTGCATTTTATCTATTTATGTAAAGCACATAATGGCATTTGTGGCAGTGGCATTTGCTTTGCTTTACTTTTGAATTAATTATTCCAAGTGCCCACCCACACAGAACCAAAAACACTTATTCTGTCACAAAGATTCCAGATGCAAATTTCTGTCATCTTTTGAAGATTTTCCCCCATTACTGTCAGCAGTTTCCTTTAAATGTATGTATGAATGAGTTTCATAAAGTAAAAATGTAGTTTTACATTATGCTTTACAAGTAAGCCATTGGTGTGACTGTCACACAGCCCACAGATTGTACTTGTGCATTTCACTCCACTTCCCATCCTCTTAGTTGGCTCTTAGTTTTAAACTAACAACAGCATATCAAATTTTCATTATGTCCTGAGCTCTGAGAAATAGTATGAATATCGTGACAATAAATCAAAATCATGCTATCATGACTCATCATGGTTGGACTTTGGCACATTTGCAATGCTATAAAACATAAAACACAGGCAATGATACATTGACAATGAGGCATTAAAACATCAGTTGGGTAGATGACATGACAAAGTACAGAGATTTCGTCCCATTTAACCTCATGTATTAGGACAGAGAGACCCCACAGTGGAATAAATGGAGAGGCTGACCTGCGGTCAGTGACAGACGCCTGGAGAAACTGAACCAGCTTCTCTGGGTCTGTGGTGTTGGCCCAGGGAGAGGGCATCATCTGGCCTGGCCACAGGAAGGGCACCTCCAGGGCCATGGGGTGGTGGTAGAAGACAAGCACCTGGTACTCTTTCTCCCACAGATACTGCAGAGTCACCTGGGGGTGGAGGGAGGAGGTGCATGTTCAAAGGAGCAGAGGGTCATAAAGGAAGAAATGATGGGGGGCCACAAAGGGGAAAAACAGGTGATGGATGTTGAATAGTAAATATGAAAGAGCCCCTTCTGTGCTCAGTGTCAGAAAAACATTTTAAAAAGGTAGCTGAGATGTACTTGGCACCTTCCTGAGTGAGCTTTATGTTTATTTGAATGGAAGCAAATAGTGATAAGTGGATATAATTGCATGATGTAATGATTATCAAGCAGCTTTGTTCAATACTCGTTTAGTGGTATCAGGAGTGTTACTTCTGAAGGCAGACAGCTTTGTCACATAAACAACCACTGTTTTATGTCTAATCACTATCTATTGCTTGTCCAGAAAAGAACTTAAGAATTGTAAGAGCACAAAACACAAAATAGATGTGACACTTTTGTGCACTTGTGCAATCAATTCAAAAAAGTAAAATACAAGTAAACAGCAATATTTTTACATTTCTGTGGTTGCTGTTCTGCGACAGTGTATATCATGGAAGTGAGCAGTAAACATACGTTTCTGTAGTTACATCCCTGCTGAAACATTTTTGATGGAAGATTGTAGCCAACTACTTTAGCTAGAAGCAACAACAATAACGACAACAACAATCAATATTCCCTGCCAGGTGATTTAAGGAAGTAGCCAGGCAATACCTCATGTCTTTCGTTTTCGTCGTTTAAATTTGTATGGGAGAGCAACTGTTAGGCAAAGGGGTGACGAGAGAACGCACAGAGGAAAGGAATGGAGGAATGAGTAAATATATTACCTATGGTGGAAAGAACACTAGTCATTTGTCTACTCTAAATTTAAACACCAATACACAGGTAGTGGAAGGTGAAAAAAGGACACCAAAAAAAGGCAGCACAGACACAAGTCTGAACATGGGGAGGACTTTTCTACTCCACTTGTATGCAAAAGGGCACGAAACAATGAGCATTGATGTGATAACCATCATTCTGCATCTCAAGGGTGATCAAAATACAGAAATCAGTGTTGTACAGGGCTGAGAAAACAATAATTATCAAAAAGCCAATTTCAAGACACCAAAAATGTGTTAGTGTGTCCTTTCTCAAGCAAGAGTTTTTAAAGGTGAAATAAGCATCTGAAAAAGATGATTGAGGCCAGCCTCTAGGTCACTTAATTGCTGCAATTCCCACTTCTTGTTCAGCATTAAGTGTATTTGAATTCGACAGTACCTCCTGTGCAAAGACGACTGGGCAGAGTTTGTCTCCAAACACCTCTTTTAACATGGCCACCAGTTTTTCGTGGTGCAGGTTCTGCACGCCATAGAAGTGGTTGAAGTCCAGGAACACGACCTCTCTTGCATGAGATGACAGGAAACTACTTATCTGCTCTAGACCTGCTCTCACCTAAAAAAAACCCCACAAATAACAACAATATATTAATAATTTCTTTAAATATCATATATATATATATATATATATATATATATGAGACTTTGAACATTTATATAGCAGAAGCATAAATACTGTACCTCATACAACCCCGCTTCAAAAAACAAAACTGTCCTTTTAAGGTAACTAGCATTAGCAGGATAGCTTGGTCATAATTATGTTACATGGATTTAGGTCAGTCAGGCAGCAGACCAAAGAAACAGCTTCTTACCAAGCTGAAAACATTACTAATGTAAAGTGCTGAAAAACAGTGTGTAGATCTAACTAACCAAATTTAAATGAAGTGTCTTATCTGCCATGGGAAATTACTGTTTTGATCAATGAAGTCTCTTTCTGGTTAGGGAGAGGTGTGGCCAACATGCCCATTTGTTTTGGTCTGAGATGCTGGTGCAGTGAATGTCGTATTTAGAATTTTTGACAGCAAAATGATATGAAAAACAAACAATTGTCATGTTCTTAAAATCTCTGAAGGACCTTGTATGTTTGAGCTCTCAGTCTGTACTTGCACATAAACATGCTGCCACACACACACACACACACACACACAAATGCACAAACATTGCTTAGCAACCACAAGCGTTGCCGAATATTCATCACATCAGAAAGCATCAAAACTCTATGCTGACCGTGGCACTGAAGAGCCCGTGGGCGAAGAACAGCTCGTTCTCGGGGTCGCGGGGCTTGGTGGAGATGCGCAGGTCAAAGAAGCGGATCCCAGACTCCAGTTGGCTGGTGAAGTTCATAGTCTGTGTAGCTAACCACTTCCTCATAAGCTTCTTGGCCACTGTGCCAAAGACAGAAACAAAGTTCTGGACCGTTTCCGGCTGCTCTGGGCCCACTGGAGACGCCTCGTCAATGTAGAAACTGAAGGAATCATGGGAACCTGGACAGAAACAGACAGGAACCTGAGTCTGCATGCAGGTATTGATTGATAGGTATTTATGACCTCTGACAGCTTGAAAAGAAGCAAATCTGGGCTCACATACACTGATATTTTTCGTCCATCAGAGCTTCCACAGAACAACAATGCTGCACTTATTATTTTATATTTTTCTGATATAGCTTTCAGCAGATATATATTTTATGGTGCATCCTTGAACTGCAATTGTCAGTTGGGTTTTTATAACTTGTTCTGTACACCTCTGGTTATTTTTTGCTTTTTGGTACAGTGCGAAAAAGCAGTTTGACAAATGTTTCTCAGCAATTATTTTTAAGGAATAAATAGATATGCCAGAATTAAGTGCAAAGGTGTGGCTATCTTCTTTAACAAATCACTTGCCTTTGTTCAAGTTTATCCTATTTGCAGGTACGTATGTAATTAAGTGACAGATTACCACAGACTGTATAAAAGAAGTGGACGTAGCATCCGTGACATCACCCATTAGTTTATGGACTGCCGTTTAGAAGCCTCGAGTTTGGCAATTTGGCTGGTGCCATCTTGATTTTTTGCAAACAGAAGTGACCATATTTGGACGAGAGGGCGGAGCTGAGGAGGAGCGAGGGGTGGATCTGACTGAGAAGCCGAGAACACTATACATGCCCATCTATACCGGCTCTTGACAAGTGGCTACCATTACGCCGTGAAAAGTCGCTAACAGTTACTGACAAAGCTTCCATAATTCGAGGTAAAATTTATAGTTAAGTGTTAAAGTAGCAGCTAGCTAATTGCATACATGTCCACATTTGGCAAATATTAGCTAACGCTAACGTTACATATAATGTTAAAATGAGTAACCTTAATGATAATGATAATTTTGGCTAGCGAAAAAAAGGCTTAAAACAAAATGTACTTACCGGAAAAGCCGAACAGGCGACTCCTTAGAGTGTCTTTTAGTACAACTGAATGCTGAACCAGACATTTTTAGGAGACCAACATGTCACAATTAACTGTCTTGAACTGAAAACACACTATGAAAGCATTAAAGTAAGGGTTAGGGTTAGACGAAAAAGACGAAAAAACAAGTTCACAGCGATTTAAATGTATACATTGCCATGGATACGCATTGCTACGCCTCTATTCTGATTGAGAGGTTTCGACCTGTCAATCACAAGGTAGCCACACCCTTAAGCAGGGCTATTCAACTATATTGTTCAGGGGGCCACATTTTCAGAAAGCTAAGGGCCCGGGGGCCGGAGATTTCCTTGAGCTATTATTCTCATCATATGTACACTTGACACAATGCGCCACCACATTTTCAAAACTTTTATTTCACTACATTG
>JBBPCS010000386.1:7783069-7813494 GCA_037974645.1 Hollardia meadi | reverse complement strand
CGAGATGCAGCAGCGAAACTGAATGCACTGAAACTGAGCTGAGTTGCGCATTTGCACTTTACTGACGTTACTGTTTTATTGTACTTGATTGTTACTATTGTAAACGTCCGTCTATTGAAAAGCGTTTGAAACAGCTGGACTGTGTATTGAAACAGTCAATAAAATTCAATAAATAGTGAAGGTGTTCGTTTCATTATTTTATACTGCTTTGAGGTAATAAATATGTACAAATGTCATAGATGGTTATCTGCATGAGAAATAAAGTGAAATAAAAAAAAAATCGGTTATAGTAATCATCCGCTTTATAGTGATCAATTTGACCTCGGACAGACGTGATCACTATAAGCGGTTTCCACTGTATATATTTCAGTGCTTCACATTAGGGCCAGTAATGAGAAAATCTCCTGGCACTAGCTCCCACAGATGTTGCTTTTTTCCTTAAAGCAGCCATTTTACTTTTTTCCTGGCTTACTGAACTATCTCTTTGAAATTAATCCTTGCCACAGGCAGATATAGAGTCGCCTATCCATATGCTAATTAAATAGGCGTTTGGGAAGATGTAAGGGATGGAACATATAATGGCTTTAAAAGTGAGAGATAATGTGGGGGATTGCAGGAGGCAGCATCACTGGTGCAGAACCCACATAACACAGGACTTCAGTTAAAGCTCTACTGAGATGACACCTATCATAACATGTTAAAGTAGATAAAATGACACAGTCAGCCCCACTCAACCAACAAGGTTTTCTCTGTGAGCCACATCTGGCACATAACTAAGGCTATTTATACAAGGCATTTTATAAGAGTAAGAATGAAACGGCAATGAAACTGCTTTATGCTGTGATTTCCAGCACACACAACACTGTCAGTCCTTCTGTCCAGGAAAACAGGCCCACAGATGATGTCTGACATTTTTTGTCTAAGCAACCTCCGTGTATAAAAGTGTGTACGTCGTCTACCATGAGCAGGAACATTTACAAAAAAATAACTGTTGCTAATTTATCCATTATCAGTCAAAAAGATGGATTCAGAAGCCAACTGTTTCTGAGACACAGTGGGATTAGTGTTCCAAAATATGCTGCTGTGGCACTAATGCATTCAAAAGCATCACGGGAAGCATAATTTGACTAGCACTCTTACTAGGCTTATGGTTTGCTTATATTTTTTGTGTTGCCATGACAACAGAAAACGATTTCCTCGCTTGTTGTGAAAGTGTTCACTTTCTAGTCAATGGCAGAAGCACCACAGAAAATGACCCCCTTCACCATCCAAGAGTTCCCACTTACCAACTGGCTTCCTTTCTCTCCCCCACAAATTCTCTGAAAATGTCCGCTGTCTGATACAAATGGCTGTCTATTTACCAGTAATAATATAGCGACGGACAGCTACAAGCCTTCGTTACCCAGACAACTAATGACAAGAATTAGAGGGAGAGATGGGACTGACAGGAAGACAATGGACACCTTGTTCAAAGTAACTGGAAATCTGCTCACAATTGGTGAATACAGTGTAATCCATTGTTAGAAATTATAGTCAACATTTCCTCTCACAACAATGACCTTTAAACTCATTTGAACTTGAAATTTTAACCAGAGGAGCAGAAACACTACAACTATGCATTAACTGTAGTACGTAGCAAATCATGAATATATGTTAATTATCATAATCCATTAGATAGTCAACAGAATTCCTTTGAGATAAACCATTACTGAATTACACATAAGTTAATATCAAACCTCTGGTGTTATATATACACAGTAGGCTATATATAACTGATATATAGCTGATATTCAATCAGACAAAACATTATTCTACATTATTAGCTACAGTTTATGACCTGTGACAGATTAAAGTTTCTTTTTATTACGCCTAATAAAGTTACAGAAGCTGCTTCAAATGGTCAGTGGAGCTCCTTCCCAGTCACACACATATAAAAACTAAACATTTAAAAATATACACAAACTCACAGGGAGATTTGTGCCGCAAATTCCTAATAGGCATCTTTAACTGATTAAAAACTGAAAACCATGTTCGGGTAAATCTGTTAATGATACAGCAGGAGAGCGAGTGAAGCCTTTTGGCCCTACACTCTTAAGCAGCTCTTTCATTAAAACTTCCATTAGGCCTTGACATGAGCACTTGAGCTAGTAACTGCATTTTAATAGTCAGTAGCTCCAGCTATTGCAGCACTTTAAGCTGCAGTTATACTGAGCCTCTAGGGGTTTGAGATATCCGTTGTCTGATGTAACGCTTGTTTTTCAAATCGAAGACTATCGAAATCGAAGTGCATTCTGTTTTGTAAAATACATACAGTAGCTGGCATCTAATTGACCATATACATTTTCATTGTGTTAGGCACTTAATAAATTCAGTGTTCCTTCAATGGCAATAAACGTTTACTCCTCTTTGATTTGAAGGAGTGAGTGAAAACTAAAGTAGCACTACTCAGGAAGCCAGAATCCATGTCAGTAATACAGATGCACTGATCCACTTTTTTTCAGTTCCGATCCGATTCCGATATCTTGAATTTGGATATCTGCCAATACTGATATAGAACTGAAGCGCTCTTTTTTTCTTGATGATGATTATGATTAAAATTAATAATAACAACAACAATAACAACACTGGTATTATGTGTAAGGTTACGCGAGGCTGAAAAGTGAACTTCAGTTTGGTCGTGAACAGTTCTGTGTCATTTGATGTTGATGGACTGTGTTTGGATTCACACAGTCAGAAAGCTTTCTGCTTCTCTTTTAGGCCATTTTATTTGAGGAGGGTTTCAGGGTTTAAAGTTGAAATATGTTTTTTATTGTTTTGACTGTAATCATGGTATTTATGCAGAAATGAATTTAGTCCATAATGATAGTGACATAATGATAGTTATTCAAGTCTCCATCAAGGAAGTTAGCGTATGCCAAGGAACCTTGGAGTTGTATGATGGCATCCTCTGACCATTGGGGGGCGCTGCAGAATTGTTACGTTTAAGTTCCTGTTTGAATGTTACTGGGAGAAAAAGTTAATGTCAGAATGAATAATCACAGAGGACATTCAGTGTTGGGTTTATCATCAAACCCATCGGATATATCAGAATGGTTTAATTTTGCCACGTCTCCAAAAAGACAGGGTAGTTCAAGGCTGGATTACAAAGCTTCTGAAAGGAATACGATCACACCTGGTTTGAACAAAACAGTTATCTTCTGAGCAAGAAAAGTAGGTCTCTTGCATGCAGCATTTCAGAGATATTTAACGCAAGTAACGTTACGTCATACACGACTTTGTCGCCTCCGGAGTTAACTTCTATAGTATTCAGTACGTCAGATATTTCTCATCAGTCCTCTTCAAAGCTTGGTGGTGAGACAGACTAGCGCATGCAGCTCAGCTGTAAAAGCTCCACTTCAGCGACACAGTACGCAGTTTATTTTTAGATAACGTTACATTAAACATAACATTTATTTTTCAATTGCCTGGCCAGATAACTTCATGAGGCACTTCATCGTCACTTGCCACACAGAGTGTACTTGTCAAGGGCAAGCAATGTCGAGCCCTGCATAGCATTAGCATTTCTGGCTAACAGCCCCACTGGTGTTAGCGCCACAGGGCTATAAAAACATCAGACTGTGAAATCTGGTTCGGTACGTGGATCAGTGATAGCTGTCTGATATCCGATGAGTAAATTTCGTCTGGGTTGGAACCCGATACTGAAATTGGTCCCATTTCAAGACGGTAAAAGTCAAATATGGTTCTCCTTTTTTAAAAGTGTGTATGGCTGGTTGTTAGAAATCAGTATGGAGGTACATATGATAGGAAATATCAGTGTCTGCCTCGTCTGTGAACTGCTGAGTGCAAGACCCCTGCGATTAGGACAGCCTGATAAAGCTCCAGCAGCAAAATTATAAAATGGCACAGTAAATCCAAAATGCCATCCTTTATTCTATTATCCCTTTCTCTCCATCTATTGTTTTTCGAGATGTTTCTGGCTGAGTGGAAATGTAAAAGCATTTCAAAGCCCTCAAGTGGAAAATGTTCATCTGCATTTTGCATATTAAAAGCATTCAAAATCAACATAATCACGTTGAGAGTACAGCATCCCCGACTCCTACGTACATTTCCAATTTCACGCTATGTACCCATTTTTGATAGTAAATAATTTTCATTATCAGAGATGGTGGGAGATGTAATTCTCTTCATTCATCCTTTCAAAAGATAGGACAATGAAGACTGAAAAGTAGGTGAGGATGGACATGTGTGTGTCTGTGTTGCTGCATTATTTTGCTGTTCAAACTGTCCAACACTAGAATAGCCAAACAGCTAAAACAAATAACGGCACCACTGCAGGCCTTAATCATATCTCTCTCTATCTATACAGTATATATCTATCTATATAATTGTAGACATCTTCAGCTCTCTGTGTGCATGTGAGGATATGAGTCTATAAAACAATGCACTGGTTGAAACAACCTTGCATGTACACTTCAGTCAAGCAGAAAACAGCTGTGTGCCAGGGGGCATTCTGAATGAGCCCTCCCATATTGTGAACAGGCTTTTAATGGGTTCTTGACCTTAGTAATCACTGAGAAGGAGTGTGGCCACTATGGTCTCAAAACCAATTGACCTGATGAGACATCTAGCAACGATGTTGTCCACTCATTATACTATTGCACTCATAAACACCCTCCTACCCCTCGATCCCCTGACAAGCATATCCCTGTGCTCTTGAATGACAACAAAGCTGCACCTTTTGAATCTATTTCAACCAAGACATGTCCTTTTTGAGACATTCTGAAGGCCACCATGCATTAAATAACCATGAGATTACAATTGGGTTCTAACTGTCTTTTGAAATTTCAAACAGGGAATGTGCAGAAACTTGAGTGAAGGTGGATTAGTTACGAAATAGTCATTGTGCAATATATCCAGGTATTCAGAATGGAGCTGAAACAATTGACCAATTATCCAATTAACAGAAAATTAACCTTCGGAGAATCAATTAATTTTCAGGCAGAAATTCCAAACACAATTTGCTGTTTTACTTTGTTTCATATGTTAGGAAACGGAATATCTTTGGGTTTTGGACTGATGGTCAGACAAAAAATAATTTAAATTTATATATTATTTTTTATAATTTAAAATGTCACTGTTGACTCAAGGAAATTGTGATAAGACCTGTGAGCAGTCTAAAAATAAAGACTTGTACGTGTATGCGTCTTTGACACAACATGTATGCCAATAAAATATCATGAAAACCAACACAACGGCACCACAAGTTTTATATCACCAGATACTGAATTCCTCTCTCTCTCTCTCTCTCTCCCTCTCACATAAAGACTTATTATAGGCTTCAAAAAGCAGCTTTTGGAGCATGCCTCTTGTACTGTTGCTGTGATGACCGCCAACATACAGAAAGCATGAATTTGAAAACAAGATAATAGATTTGTGCCATCAAAACAAAACTTACTGGGATCATCCAGTTGGCTAGGTCTCCATGTTTAGACACCTGCATTGCTCCCAGCATTGTCAGGTTGATGTGACCCCTAAAGACAATGACATAACAGAGGAAGACAGCTGTCAACTTAAGAATCAGTCTTCAACTTGCAAACTCATAAGTCCACTCATCAAAAATAAATATTATTTGATAGAACAGACGCTCACAAAAAAGTCTTCTCAATAATAACCATCCTTGCATTTCTGCTTGTCTAAAGCAAACAGCTTGTGATTATTCTCAAACCGGACCCTACCCACTCCCACTCTGTTTGGAGTCACACTCGCAGCTGAATGAAGCTGCAGGTGTAGGTGTGCAGTCTAATCTGCTCCACTTGCCACATTACACATAAATGTACTGTATTTACAGACCAAGTCAATCAGTCCATCCCTATATTAATGTGTGATCCTTTGTCCTGAGAGAGCATATTCCTCTTCCTGTTTCTCCAAAATAGTTCAAAATCCAAAGTGAGGTATCCATCAGTGCCTCTCGAGCAGGTGTGGGCATTATTAGGAAACTTGCAGTTGCACAGATTTAAGGATCTATGGTACCGCTGCCTACAGAAAAATCAGAAAGCGTCTTAAATCCTCATTGTTTCTTTCAATGCATGTGGCAACAGATAGCAGGTGTGAGGCCACACACAACACATACAAAGACTAAAAAGTGATCAAATCTAAATGTAATTCCAGTACAATAAATAGCTGGTGCTGTATTTAAGGGAACATGACTCACAATCCACCATATGTTGTGTTATTCTTTCTCAACGATTCAAGACTCTTAACTGTGTTTGCACAATAGGAGACGCACACACACACACACACGCACAAAGTCAGTGCGTTTCCATTTGGTCCCCGTCAGTGTGACTGGACAGCGCTATTTATGAGCACTATTGGATTTCCACTGGGTGGACAAACAGAACTGATGCTGCCGGGAGTGCGGGTGGGCAATCTTAAGACAGCTGGCAAATCAATAAGAACCTTGGGAATATTGGCAAGGCTGCCGTCTCGTTATACTGGTGACAGCAGGTATTTGTTAATATCCAGTGTTACAAATCGTGGCTATGTCCTGTGGTCAAACGCTGCTAAATAGTTATAGCTGGCTTATGGTGAAGGAGAAAAGCTTGGGGAACATTAAGGGGAAACATGCTGAGAAAATTATAGTGTTTTTCTTGTTTTGGATTTCTTTGCATAAACATATAAATCCAGACATATCAGGCGTATAAAACTTTCAGTCAACAAATAATTTTCCAAATCTTATGTGTGATGGCCTTACCCTCGGATCATGGCAAATGACTCATCGCTGGAGAAATAGGCAGCCCCAGGCAGCACAGTGACAGTCTCCTTCCCTGCGGTGTTGACATGTTATGATTTTATGGCAAAATAAAATATTGGTATTATTTTATCACAGCAGTTAAATTTGTTAACAACACTCCTATCTAAAAGTAACACAGTTTATAGATAGACATAATCAGCTAAGCAGTCATCTGTTTGTGTGTATAGTGCAGGAAATCAGAAAAATATAAATCAAGCCACATTTTATAGCCAAAAAGCTCTCTTCTGTCACCCATAATTTAGTTAAATGTTGAAAAATTGGTCAAAGTTTTTATGTATAGCTAAAAACTTGCAATAAAATCTTGCAATGACTAAGGTTTGATTTGATTTGAGGGAGGTATGGATTAGGACTTAACACTCACCAGCATTAATCAGGTCTGCATCCACGACATCCTCAGTGGGGTATGGGCCCTAGATAAACAAGAGGCAGGCAGTCACACATATACTCACACATGTCACTCAGCCTGACCAGCCATGATCTTTCAAGGGAGAGACAGACACAATCACATCTTTCTGATTAGATGAGACATTGATTTTCTTGCTGTTCAACAAAGAGAGCAATCCTTTTGGACAGAGAGAAGAGGAGAGGAGAAGAGAGGAGAGGAGAGGCTTTTTAAATCTGGCACACTTAATCAAAAGAAAGTTTGACGAATAAGGCATTAACATTGGCTCCTACATTCTCCTGTCAACACAACTGATTGGGAAGTCAGAGCAGCATCTGCATCCTTTGTTGAAGGCTCAGCCAGCAAATAATGATTGCGAGAAAGAAAAATGGAAGAGAAAGTGTCAACCTGCCACCATTTGTTGCATAACAAACCCAACACATCTCAAATGAGGACCCCAACTACTCATTGTACTGCTCAAAAGAAGGGCTATTCATCTTGCTACAAGCTCAGAGCACAATTCAGTTTAAAAACATTTACTGCTGCTTAAAACGACCGTCAGAAAATATGCAGCCTGAGTTGAGATTCAAAAACACTTAAACCTGAGGGGGAAGAGAGCTCTCTGTAGGCATCTTACCAGTCCCAAAATTCCATTTTCACTTTGGAGGTGGACAGTGATATCTGGTTTTATAAAGTTGCTGGCCAGCATGGGGATACCAATACCAAGGTTGGCTGATTGGCTCTTTGTTAAAGATGGTAACCACTACATACTTGTAATCATGCAATGGAAATCAGGCATTAAGATGAAGAGAAACACAGTATGTTGAAGGCTGCTTTAACAGACACTATCATACAATGCACAGCCTTTTCAATCACTTTGGACATTTTGGTGGTCTCATCATAATAGTCATGGGTGAATACATGAGAAAATTCTCAAACCTGCTGAAGTGTTAACATTTCCAAAATACCAAATATATCGGGCTAAACTACAGGGGAATGTGAATAAATCCAAAAGTCAGAGGTTAATCACAGATCAGCCCCCCAAAAACTGAGGCTGCTTTCATGACGAAAGACGAATCACTATAACATGTAAATGTGAAATGCTGAGGAAATAAAAGATGTGCATAATTTACCAGTGAAATCAACTGGTCCAAATGCTACAATTATTCACTACATACTGTATGTTGAAAAGAAAAGAAGCCAAGGCACATCTTTACTTTTTTCTGTGGCTATTGGTCAACACCTGGTTTGGTTTTAGTTGTTGTAATTAGAGAACAAAGAACAAACAATGATTTTGTAATTTGCTCAATGCTTGTATTTCTTTAAAAGGATACCATACATCCCATCCTCAAACTCCAGAGCAGCCCGACGAATTATCCTTTCCCGAACAATGTCTGAGTCCTTCTTTGGTTTGGGCTTCGCTTCTTGGCTTTTCTTTACCGTTCGTTTCTGGAACCATACAGAGATATATGAGGAACAGGAAGAGAGCATTTGAGGCTATTTCTGGCCAAGTACAAGGACACATATGGATAGGAGCTAGCATGGGTGTTTCTGAGCAATGATAAATCCTTCTACAATAACTTGGTCAGCAAGGGTTTAACTCTACACTTCCTTCTTATAACATTCATTTTTTATTTTATTATTAATTTAACCAATTGTTGAATAAAACACGACTTATGTGACTCTCACACAATGACATAATCCAGAAGATATAGAGAATGGATACAATGCGTATCCTGTCTGTGTTCATGCCAGCTCTGAAAGATCTTGTTTTGTACCTCAATCCTTTTCTCATAGCTGGCTCCCTGGACAACTCTGTGGACGTAGATGCTGGGTATGTGGATGTCCTCTTCAGCAAAGGTTCCAACATCCACCACCTCTTCCACCTACACAGAGACGCAGAATAATGAGCTCCGCCTTCACCTGTAACAGCTTTAATCTCATGACCCTTGAGATTAAAGCTTAGATAAGAACACCATGCACCGTTGAAACGGTGCTACCAGAAAATAACCTCTGCCTACGCAACTTTGAAATTTGCCAGATTAACTGATAAAGGTCAGCAGATTTTTTGCCATTCTGCAGGCTAATCTCCAGATATTACCTTGATTTTTAGGTTACTGGGTAGTTTTTAAAAGATTTCTTGTTTGATGTTAAATCTTAAATTGGGCTACAAACAACGGTGAGGGTGACACATAACCAGACATTTGTTCTCCAAATATGAGCTCACAGGTTGAAAAAATAAGCTACATGTCTTTGCTGGGAAAAGAGGGTAAATATTTGTGGGAGAAGGTGTTGCGTTTATTTTTTAATAACTCCACTCCAGAGTCCAGTGAAAGCTGTTTGTGTACCCAAAGCCAGCTTGACTGACTGAAAACAGAAAAGGATCATCTGACACACTAAGCGCAACGTTCCCTAGCTTGAACCTGGGATCAAAGGTGACGGAGATTAGGGTGCGTGGAGGAGATTGCTTTGTTGCTGCGAGGACTTTAATCAAACCAAAAAAAAAAAAAAAAATGTCAAAAGAAACTTTTTCCTCCACTATGTGGAAAACAATGTTTGGCTACCTATTTTTATTTTTAGGTCTATTCCACAAGCTCTGCCTTGGGACTCTCTTACAAGGTTTATATTTTACCTTGCTTGCTCTTTAGATTTCAGAGGAACTGCAATAACATTGGCTACTGACTTTGTCAAAATATACTCACTGACACCAACATTCTCATATTTAATATGGCAGTTTAATAAGAAAGGTATGCATGTGTCTCAGATACCTACCAAAGAATATTTTTCTGATTCTAAGAGAGAAGTGCACCACCTTTATGTAGGAAGTGTCCAGCAGCAGCAGAAGAAGCGCGTACATAAAGTTTATTTCTGTCGACTAGCACGACGCAGATGGAACTGGCTATTGATTTAAGCAGAGTGGGTCAACATGACTGGGATAGAAATCCCAGAACAAAATGCACCTGCTCTCTCCTCCTTAGGTAACATCAGGAACTGCTATAAGGCTAGCCTTAGCCTCCACTTATACAGGTGTTCAGGGGGAGCTCTGCAGCATGTGTGGGCTCCACTATTTCTTGCTGCCCATTTTGGCCTGCTCTCGCTCCTAAAAGTCATCTTCATATTTACAGTGAGCTGTGTTATTAAACAGCAGATTTTAAGCATACACAAGAATCAAATTATGCTGGCAAGGGATCGACAGTAGGTTTTCTTAAGAGAACTGATTTTCCTTTGCCAAACAGAAGAGACTCCAAGAAGGAGGAGGTGCAATTTCTTTCTTTCTGACGATGGGAAAATCACTTAATATGACACAATATTTAAAAAAGACACACAAAAAAGAGCACAAACAAGCACTAGGGTTATAATTCGGTCCAGTGTAGTTCAGAGTGTAACCTATTTATTCCATTTACATGAGGGGCAAGCAGCCTTCAGAGCAAATTAAATTGAATCTATCCACATCTCCAGTTCCTCCCTCAGCACTCAGCGCTGACTGAGAAGAGTCAATGGCTACATGTGAATCCCATCTTAGCGTTGTCATGGATACACAGGCTTTGGTCTGCGGTGAGCGAGGGCCACTCAGGACCGTAAAGTGATTTTAGATTCTTTTTCTGGTTCTCTCGGTTGGGTTATGGTAAGTCTCTGATGCTCCACAGTGAAAACAAGGCCATGCAAGATGAGATTGGCAGTGCAAGAGAATTGATAGAGCAGTCCCACACATCCACCCACATCTTTCTCTGGAGGGCTTGATCTGTCTTTTGTGAGAATGATGATTTCCATAGACATCCTCATCAAGCAAGACTGAGCTCATCATATTATGAAACAGTTGCAGTAATAAAACAGAGAAGACTGAGGTACAGAGGAATCACTGCAAATATTTGGTTGTATTCATTTGAAGACTTGATGAATTAAAGTGTCAGTCCCTAATTTTTGTCTCTTTGATCTTAAGGTGTCAAATGGTGCACTACTCTAAATTCAACAACAACAAAAAAGGAGCTCACACCTCTCTTCCCCCCCCCCATGTCTGTTTGTTCATCTCTCACACAATCAAACCATGTGTTCGGCTCAGTTTTCAATTAGCCTTCTAAAGCTAAGTCAGAGCACAATAACAAGCTCATGCAATTTAAATGTTCTGCGTACATTAAAAAGCCTCTGTTCCTTTCATCAAGGTGATGTGTTCCGGCTGCACTGGTGCTCAGATGCAACTCAAAACAGGAGGTTCAACGGAAGAGGACCGATACAGCATTAAAATAAAATAATAAAAAGCACACAAGAATAACACATAGACACACGCAAATGAGCAGGTGTGTGGAGCAAACAGGCACACGCGCAGACACACACATTGATATTCCCATATCTGTAAACCGATTTTCACATCAATGAGGGCTGAGCAAGGCATGAAGTGAGCTGGCAGGAGGATAGAGGGAATCAAAGTGCCCTCTAGGGACACAACAAGCGTTTTTTTTCTCGAGAGTTTGTGCTTTTTTAGACTGTGCGCTTTGTCAAATCTTGTTAATCTCAAACTGATTGAATCACAATGCTGCCAAATACCTAGAATAAACCACCAACATCGGTGCTGCATACAGTGTTTCTTCTGCACTTATTAAACAATGCTAGAAAAACGCCATGTTTATATCACACACGTTTGCTCAACCAAAATAAACACAATCGGTGCTACATTTACAGTTTGACCACATTAAGTATATGGAACTAAAACCAATTATGATCTGTGAATGAAAAACACCAGCATGCTTTCAAACTGGAATTCAGTTGCACAACAACTTTTTGGTACCAAATGGACTTAATGCTCTCTGATGAAAGGTATTAATTTGAGCTGACTGCACTCAGTGACCATCTGGCCTACATCCCTGTCACCAAATTAACAAACAGGATTGTGTGTTTGTGTCTTCAGATTGTATGCACATAGTTATTCTGTCAGTTCAAACAAAATGTTGGTAAGCCAACGACTCCCAGAGGCTATTATGTTCATTACACTCTTGACTGCAAAGTTAACAGACTGGGTGGATAAAGAACATGCCAATGATCCCTGTGATGAGTGTACAACTGTGACATTTGTCCTAAGGTTTCTGCTATGACGACCAGTGATAGCCATGGCAAACTGAATGAAAATTAGTTCATTCATCAATAGTATATTGTGCACAAACAATATTAACAGCATAAAAGGTCAAAATCTGGGTGCCACCATAATTATACGGCAGTGGTTTTTAACTTTTTCTGGCATGCCCCCCTTTGTGAAGATGAAAAGCGTCTCCTAGGGACTCTGAATGTCTACATCAAATTTTATGTGGATCTGGCAATGAATAAAATGAATAAAAATGTAGAGCACACTGGCATCTATTAGGCTCCATCACTGAAGGGGCGAAAACTTGGAGTTAAAGCATTTTACTGAGCTTTATGTAACTGAAAAAGTGTGTGCGACAGAGAGTGGAATCGGCAATTCCCCATTTAAATTTTAAATAAGACTGATATAACACATTGGCAAACTGAGATATGACAGGCTAAAAGCTTCAGTATTGCGGTGCTACCTGCGCTTAAAATCCATCAGGTCCATGTTTTTTTGTGTGTGTGCATGTTCTTGCGTGTACTGAGATGTGACAGTCAGGAGAAGGAGATAGCGTGGCCACAAGTGACAAAGCATGAGGATGACAGCGACACCACACTCTCATTACCCTATGTATTTTTAGCCACTCCATTTTTCTCCCAGTGTGTGTGCATGCGTTTGCGTGTTTGGCCACTTGGCTATGCTCTGCTGCCACTTTTGGGGCTCAGCTCAGGCTCCATCCTCTAACCCAGAATACTGAAAACACGAGCAATCTGTTCCTTCTCAGTGGAAGCTTGCCTTGCCTATGACAGGCTTTATCGTATCCAGAAAATGGGAGAGAGCCAGCCAGTGCAAACCTGGACAACATTAAAGGAACTAAAAATACTTTTTTTTTCAAATGACACATACTGCACATGGACAACTCCACTCCAAGAGCAATGTTCACACACAAAAATCTGTTCAATGTGCTTCAGATGATAGGCAGTCGTTAGGGAACATTGAACGTACAGTCAGAGCGTGTAGCATGCAAATTTGCTATTTCAAACACTCAGTTTGTGCATATGTTCAGTAAATCTGTCTTCTCCTTCTACTGGTTCCCCCCATCTCTTTCTATTTATATTCTGGGTCCTCTTTTCTGTCTCTCTGTGAACCCACTTCTACAGTGACCTACAGCTAATTATTAAATCTTAACCCTACAGTCTAGTGTCTAGACTCTAGTCTAGGTAGTCTTATGTCCAATAAGAGGTATATTAAATTTTGAGCTTTTGAACATTTCTTAGCAATGCAAAGGGGCAAATACTGCCAGTAATATCCCTTAAAAGGTAAGCTGTAAGATACACTAGTTATAAATATTAATCAGCTTTTCTGATCAGCTCAACATAGGACTTTAAATATTTTAATTTAATGAAGGAAAGACCTGACCTGAGTAGCTGAGAGCAGACTACACTTAGTTGACTACTTTAATCAGATGTCACAATGAATTTGATGTTTATTATGTGTACAAATGTATACACCAGTGCTTCAACTGAAATTTAACAAAAACACAACCTAAATTTAGTTTCAGAGCATTGACACAATGCAGAAACTTATCTAGTCTTGTAACTCTGTTACCGTTAATGTTGCCACAAAGTGCCAATAACAACTGTTGGCAAACATCCATTTTTTAAATAAAGTGTTAAGTAGTAAAGGAAAATTACAGTGACACAATTTTTACTTTGTTGCTCTCGCTTACTATATATTTTGTCAAAAATGAGGACTCAGTCATGTACAATGTTTTTCTAGAGTACTAGTTCTAATTAAGTGCCACTACTATATTACATGATGGGATTTTTTTTTAAATCAATCTGGATTCAAAACCATGTCACCTTCTGGCACATATGCGTCCTATTTAACTGAAGCTACAGATCACTATTGCAACACAGTGGTGATGATCCAAAGAAGGGCTAGAAACAAGATCACCTCGACAACGTGTTCATACCCACAACTTGTGCAAAACACAGGCAGAAATAATGACACTCATTTCACATCTTATGGACACAAAAGCTAATTCATAAACCTCTGTAGGCAGGAAATGAAGGGGGAAGGGAGTGGATTTATAATCATTTGCCAACAGTAGCTTGAGTCATGGAGTTAATCAAGGGCACAAGTCAAGTCATAATCAAAATTCCTGCAGCAAGCAAACAAAGTCACTATGTACCAGAGAAAAGACTTGATTGGTCATGATACCTATAATTCCTTGTCATTGTAGTAAAAAAAATAAACATTCCCTACACCCTAGTTAAAGTTCCCAATTCATGGCTGAAACTGAAATTGCTTGTTTTTCCAATTGTGCAGGTTTTGTTGTAATTTTTGTTTCAACACAAATGTACAGTGGAAGGCTGAGGCTGAAACCCCCAAGGATAGGGAATGGATATCCAATTAGGCCTCAAGCCTGGTTAAAAGAACAAAACACACTCACACATACATTCATTCAATTCATGCATGACTGCTTGGTAGGGTGCACACCAACATCCACACCACTATATCGCATGCCACAGTAACAGAGCAGAGTCATTTACTGTGACCGATGGTCGAACAACAGGGGAAACCACTGCTCTGATTAAGTCTCTGGTGTATTGTATCCCACAATGCACTGGTGCCTTTCACTATACCTGTGATAAGGGAATAACTGGACCAGTTGAATACCCTCGAACATTCAACAATTGAATACCAGGGTTTGGTTGCTTAGCAACCGTGGCAGGAGCTGGTGATGATCTGGTCATTTTCAAAGTGCTTTTGTGTTATATTGTGCTCTGACACCCTTTCCTGCCTGTTGTAGTTTCAATTCAGCTCTAAAACGTAGATGTATGTGTCAGAATTGGGACAAGGATGACCATGATACACCAGTGGTCACTGACCTGAGGGACTGAAGCAGTGGAGATGGCTTGTGTCGAAGTTTAATCTGTTGATAATGGTACGTGTATAAGAAGGACTTAAATGTTAATCCATTTATCTTGAACATGGCAAATGTGGAGTCTCTTGCGAGAAAAGGAACCAGTTGATGACAACTGCGACGCTATTGACAGACCATAGGGAAATCATTCAAATTTGCTTCCCAGAATTGGTATTGATATTACACAGAAGTAAAGCCACCAGGTGACAGATCTACATGTCTGATGATATGATACTTTTATGACTCATTTTTAAGGATATAAAGTATTGAAATATTTATTTAACAAACAATCTAAGAATGAAGCTATGATATTGCAGCATATTAAGTGTAAGTAAAATACTTTATATTTCCTAAAAAACTTAGACCACTTGTCATCTCATTCTGCAAGTGAAGAGTTCAAGCACAGATAATTTAAACAACCATTAGAGAGGAGTGGGTTGGCCAAACACATTTTTATTCAAGAGGCTAATGGGCACCAGCTTTTACAATTTGTCAAGAGGGAGCTCACCGATATTTCTGAAACTTACTTTGACACACTGTAATGTGGTGGTATTCTTGTAGTTGTAGTTGCTTTTGATAACAATTAATTCATTTGCTCCTGAACAGCTTGAGTGTACCTGGCTGCATGTAGAGAAAGAGACCTTGTCCAGAAGACAAGCAAGTTAATTGTGCAAAATGATCTGTGGAGAGCTCGCTGCACGCTGCCCTGAACTGCCAAGCTGAGCTTCGAGTTAAATAAAGAGCTTCTAACACCCATGACCCTGTCTGTTGGTTTCCAGCCTTAACCAGGTCACCAAGACAAAAAGGGCCAATATTGACAGCATATCACCAGATTTATGACACGCACGCACTGAATCTCTCCAAGATAAATTTGTTTTCAGAGAGAGGGTAATTGCTTCAGTATCAGAGATAAAAAGGTTCTTAATGGGTGTTGCTAGATCAGTCTATCACTTTATTGTCTCCAATAAGTAGGCTTGTCACAGATAATGTCCATATGTTACCTGCACTGCCATGGAAAGGCACCATAAAAAAAAATGGCAGCTACAGTTTGACAAATTACCTGACAAGATGATAAGACAAAGTGTTCAGACAGCTATAATGGGATCCCAAGTACTTAAACACACACCTAATGAATATCATTGTAAATACATATTTGGAATGCCATTTAGTTTTAAATAGATGTTATATATACAGTATTATAATAGAGATAATTTCATCCTTTTAATCCTTTTTGATATCATCAAACTGCAGCCCAATTTCTGATTATTTCCCTGCTGGATAGAAGCATTAATTGATATGTGGAAGACAAGTGTCTGAAAGGGCTATTGTGAGGTTAATTGATTGAGATGTGACATTAATTATTTTCAAAAATGGGGAATTTATAATAGTAATTTATAATAATAATCTTTAGGCTACTTGTGTATGTCTAAAAGAAAAAGGAAAAAGCGGTTTATACACTGTCCTTGTTTGGAAAAATTAAGTCAAGCAATTATTTCTGTATCCATAAGTCTTCAGAGGCTGTTTGTGTTCATAGCTTTTCCTCAGACCTTGTTAAATGAAGTGTGTCAGGTGCATCCTGGAAGCTTGTGATATTGTGGGATCTAAATCTTCCTTTCAACTTGTCATGCCATTCCTTCTCTCTCTCTCTTTTTACGATCATTCCTGCCACTCACTCTATGCAAGAAGAAGAAATGCCACAAAAACAATCTTAGAAATGCACCTGGGAATTAAAAAAAAAGAAAGAACTAAACCTGTTAAACACTGGTTTCATCCTCTCCACTCACCAAAAACACCCTGAGCATTTTAGTTATTGGTGCAGACAGTTCAATATTAAATCCATCCAATTATGCTAGCATGTCATGAAGAGGCTCTCTAAGCACAGGGGCATTGTTATTGATGTCACTACTGTCTACATCACAACTAAAATAGGCAATTTCTCTTATACCATCGCACTGACTCTCCATAATTGATTTAGATATCCATCATGGGTGTTCTTAGTACAAATGCACTGGATTGGGCATGATACAAAATAGTTGAATTTGGTTGTTATCTTGGTTATGTGTGTGTGCAGAATATTGTTGTCTTAAAACCCAATAATACCGGTGCCATTTACTGCTATAAACCAAATTTCAGTGATCAATTGGCCATAACGGTCCACAATAGCTCTATAGTGAGAGAATTTATTCTCCCCATTTGGTCCCAGACATTTTTAATTAACAGCAGACTAAATCTCAGGTTCCAGCAACCACGGAATAACTGAAAATGTGCTTTGTAGAACCCCATTAGATTTATGAGAGACCCCTCGCTACCGTTTTATTTCCAGAAAGCGTCTGTGTTTGAAGTTTTTCCACACGCAGCTTTTCTCCCTCCTGCTCTCTGAATCAAACGGTGTTTATATGGGAGGTGTGAAGCTGTTTGTGTGTTGGAAGGGCGGAGAGGGAGACGGACACAGACACAGAGGGAAGAAATCACACTTCTTGACTTTCTAATTCTAGACAAGTGGGTAACCAGACAGAGAGAATGAAACTAGGTATGATACAGAAAGCCCAGAGATATCAAGACATTCTCACTCCATTTTTGGCCATACAGGTGGAAGTTAAGATGTTAAAATCTCTAATTTATTAATAATACCTGGGGTCACAGAGTTATATTCAGAGGAATATCAACTATTCACAATTCAACATGATCTTTTTAGCCCACAATCATAAAAACCAGACCTTAAAAGTTGTATAGCGCCTGTCTAACAATTGTGCTTCTGACCTTGAGCATACCGTATTTCTGCTTTCTACCTAGTCCTTTGAAGGTCGTTAGATACTGTAGCATCTTGTTGACTGGGTTTTGTTTTGTTTTACTCACAACCAGATATATAAGGAACTACAGCCTTTGTATGGTCGGGTTCAAAAGTCAAATGGTTGATTTCGTTACCCTATTTTCTTGATGGTCTACAGTTTAAACTTGATTTAAAAAAAAAAAAAAATTTCACAGGTTATTTATAGATGTAGGTGGTGGTGATTACTTCAGATCACTTCCAGGAGACGCTGGAAGAATGGTTTTAATTTAAGATGTTTATATCATGATATATGGAGTATATGTGTTTTAAATTTCAGTTGTTGTTGTGCTGAGTGTAGATTTTTACATTTCATCTGGATGGACCTTTTCACTGGTAGGGGCCAGAATAACTAAATTCAGAAAATCCAGTAAGTTAGGGTTAGTCCATATCATGCCTGAAGACCATTAAATGAAAGCTCAAGTGTAGACTCTAAGATGGTGACTCCACTATTAGAAATGTGTCATGTGGACATGTTCTAGGCAGACATCAGGTTTACAAGCAACACATTGTGTTGCTGGAAATGCATACCTCAACTACGGTGGTTCTGGCTGCCTTGCACATAGGTTGGTTGAAATTTCTGGCCGTTTTCCTGACAAAAAAAGAACATGAAAGAAGAGATGTTAAAACAAACAGGAGGTAGGGAAATATTACGACACAATAACAAGCAAGTATGAACTCAGAAATTAGTTTACTAGATGACAGTGCTCTCTTGTGGACAAAGACTTTAGTACATCTATTAATTGCTATTATTCATATACTGGGTACAGTACCAAGAGCAAATTACCTTACTGGAGCTAGATGGGGGACCAATACTTAATACTTTATTTTGATTGTGTTGTATTATAATGAATGAGGAAATCCATGAACAGGTGTATTTAGCAATTCATTACTTTTATTTTTCAGACTTTATGCAGCATTCATGTATATTGTTAAACTAATTCCAAATAAACAATAATGACTGATGATCCCAACCCTATCCTAAAATGAGTGTGCCGCTTGAATAGTTCAAGGTATAGAAGTGGATGCAAATACAATAATATGTTAGAAGAAACAAAAAGAACCATGTAGCTGATTCAGATGTACTTATTAGAATTTGTTCATACAGTACAGCCTTCACAGATCTTATCAAAAGTAAGGTCAAAGTCAAACTACAATAAGTGAATGCCGATCACAACCTTCTGTTTAACTTCATCACATGACACGGTATGTGCTGATTGTTGTGCAAACATAACCAAGCTGATTAAGTCAAGCCTAATATGTTTTGAGGCAGGGAGAAGCTGAGTCATTTGTGAGATAAATACTGGCATTGGCATAATACAACATTTAGTTCATATGATCAAAACTCTTGATTCCATTTCACTAGTTACCTGAAAACAATGTTTCCAGCCTTGTCAGCTTTCCATGCCTTAACCAGTGCAAAGTCTCCAGTGATGGCCTTTTCCATGATGTAGTGCCTGCCATTGAACTCTTTTACCTGTGCACAATGACAACACATTTAAAAGGAGTCAGAGGCACTGGACGCAGTCGAAGACAGTCAAATTTTAACTTAATGCATCTTCCAGTGTATAGAGGTGTTGGCCTTCACTTCTGACGAGAACTACAACACACTGTAGCTGAGCTCTTGGATTTAATAATCCATCCATGCGTTGACTTTATGAAGGGCTTGATGGCACAACCACAACAGGGATGACAGCACCCTCACCTCTCTCTTCTCACTGGCGATAGCAATGCTGCCATCCTTGTTGTACTTAATAGGAGAGCCTCCTTCTTGGATCAGTGTGCCATAGCCAGTGGCTGTGAAGAAGGCTGGAATCCCAGCACCCCCAGCCCTGATCCTCTCTGCGAGAGTACCCTGTGGGGAAGAAGGTGACAGATTTAAAAGATGAGCACAACAGATAAATGTCCACCGCATGCCTATGTTATTGTATGTAAAGCTGCATTTCTACCAAACTGCTACTGAACCCTTGGAAACCATAGGTAACCCATGATAAGTGTACCTAAACCCAAGATCTGTTGTGCTTTTACACTGCAGACAGTACTGTTGAATGTCGGCAGGGTTGTTGGGGGGGTGACATCCTTTCCCTTTTGCAGCAGTTGGGAAACAACGGAGAAGATTTTTCTTGGTCTTGAGAAGCTGCAGCCTTTATTAACTATCATACTGCCTATAGCCTGCTGTAGGCTACATCACTGCACGACAACATACAAAATGCTAACGTTTTCCTCTGCTCCATTTGCGTTCACTTTCCCTTTTCTGCTGTTCACTCTCTCTGTCAATCTCTCAACTGCACACTCACTACGCACACATGCGCCACAAGTGTTTTTCTTCTCAGTATGTGGTTGTATTACAACAGTGAGACAAGCTTTGTTTGAAAAAAACAAACAAGAGAGTTGGAAAATACTTCATCACAGCGCAGAGGACAAGACGACTCTGGTTGTTCCGATTGACAAATCTGTGTGAGAATTCATGTATAAACCTTTTTATGTGATCTCGGACCCACCTGTGGCGTGAGCTCCACTTCCAACTCTCCTGCCAGATATTGTCGCTCAAACTCTGCATTCTCCCCGACGTATGAGGAGATCATCCTCTTGATCTGCTTTGTCTGGAGCAGCAGGCCCAGGCCAAAGTTATCCACTCTGAATAACACACAGACACACACGCACACACACACGCACACACCGTCAGCTTTGCTTATACACAGATTTCACATGTTTATATGGTAGTTCAAAATCCATATTATGTAGGTTTTACTCTATACTCATCATCACTCATGCAACTTGACAGAACTTAAGCACTTTTGCAAGGAACATTGGGAAAAACTGTAACGTTCAGATGTGCAAAGCTGATATATACAGAGCTTTCCCATACATACAGTATGTGCCGGCCAGGCTCGGCTCATATGTATGGAACAGCCCAGCGTGGCAGGGATTTGCATTTCCATTAAAACAGGGCTACCCGTTTGAAGGTGTGTCTCTAAGTGATGATGCGCTTAAATCCCAAGTCTATAATGCTTAAAAGCAGCAGACTGATCCGAGGCTGTGACACAAAAGAGTGGTTGCCAAACGGTGGATAAACAAGTTTCATTTCCATCTCACAGCACGGCAGGTGAAGGACGTTGTTAACCTGTTGGAGGGGAGCTAAAGCGGGGCAGTAAAATATTTGTCGTCTGCAGCTTCTCATCTAACATTTCAGTTTATACTTTTACTCTTCCCCCTGCAACATTAGGTCAGCCAACAAGATATCTAGGTGTGCTCAGAATACCGAAAACCGATGAGTGTGTCAAACATACCACTAGTGTCATTACACATCATAGGTACACTGTGTACTGTAAGGGTAAGAGTTGGCAAGTCAACATTTTGTTTATGAAATTTGTGTTTATATACATTTCTTTAAAGACCAAAACCTTGTCAACTTCTAAATTACGTCAAATGGGTCAACACTCCTATCAGAGGTAAAAGTGCAAGTTTTCAAAGCTAAATACTAAATGCTCAATTTATCGGAGCAGTTTCAAGCGTCGAACAGAATATCTTGAACACAAATGCCTTTTATACGGATTCTATTTTGTTTTGGCAACATTCCTGAAGCAGCTGATTAAAAAAATAAACATAAAGCTGGAGGGGACGCAGTTCTGCCACAGCTCAATAATATCTTCTTGTGCACAACTAAATCCCTCCCATCTCATATTACAGTGCATAAAGAGCCCACTGTATCAGCGTGCTACAAAGTCAAACAGCTGTGTCTCCCTCTAATCACTTAATAGCGGTCGAGACAATAGCCAGACATTTCCCATAATGCAACAAAACTCAAAAAGCAGAAGAAGTACATCACTACCTTAGGACAAAGTGACAGGAAATATGTACTGGCAAGAATCTGAGGATATGATACATATTACAATACAGGAGTTACAATTCAATATATTGAGATATATTGTAATACTGTATGCAAGGCGTATGCGTTCTTTGTGTTTACACTAGCTATATATGGTTCAAGTCCCCCTTCAGTCAAAAATGTGTTGTTCTCATTGTTTGAGCTTCATTGTGTAGAATGATGTATGTGCAGAGTCTGACACAGTAAGTGTGTTTGCATATTCACCGCTGAAAGTGTAAATTTTCTCACTGAAAATCTGATTTTAAGAGGTGGAAACTTGAAGCCTCCAGTGCACGTAAACTGAGAACGGACTTTACAGTGAAGTAGGAGACATCTTGTGTCCAGCAGTTAAACTTTGGAAATGAAGAATATTTGCATATTTATATATTCTGGAATTTTAAATGAGGGAGAGTGAATATGTGCCATTTTAAGTATTTCAATGTGGTAATTATACTTTATTCTGCAAAAAAACTGTGTAAGACACACTTATTTACTTACATATTTATTTTGCCCTAACTCGAGTGTGGAGTGGAAGAGTCAAATGGCTTACGCTAGATTACAACACTGCCATCTAGCTTTAAACCCAACACAAAAAGAACCACTGCCACCGTGTAAACTATTTCAACCCGGTAAAAATTCAACCCGACATTGCAATACTTAAGTGTAATGATATTTTCTGCACCCCTAAAAGTAAGTAAAAAACAAACAAACATATTTTACGTTTGTTCAAATTAAAGCAATTTTTGAACCACTTGAATAAGACTTGCGTAAATGACACTGCAGCCAGGCAGCAATTTCCAAACTAAAATTACACTTCGCTCTCTCACTGCTACCAAAAATAGATTAGCAATGTCATATAAAGCCTCCATGGATGAGTGGAATCACCTTCATTCAAACCAGCATTCAATCTTTGCTGTGTGCCTAAATATCCACTCTCTCCATGAGAGCTTATTCAGGAAATTGTGTTTATATGCTCATAGCAGTAAACAATGCCCTCTCCATTAAGATGTCTGCAATATTCCTTATATCCGAATAATACAAGCTGTCGGCATGTTTTATTAAAGAGGATTGACAATCCACTCAGGAATTCAAGAAAAGGCGAGCAGAGAAAGAGGAGTTTTCAGCTTTCTGAGACTCTCTAAACTTAAATGTTACATAATTTATTCTTTCCCCTTCCAGCCCTTTTCTCCACAGAGCCAGGAAATGTAAACATGATTCAGCGAGTTCACTGAGTATACAGTACACAGGCCTGGCTGGTAGCAGTAATAATCAATGACAGTCTCAATTTTCAACTCTTCTCCCCTTGTTGCAAAATAAGCCAGATGCATGCCTGTCTCATGCCTGTCAAACCAGTATTCACAAACTAGAAACAAAGCATGTGCTTTGTGAGGGTACAACATACAGTATACTACAGTTCACACTAAATTAACATGTAGACTCCATGAACTTGCTCAGAAATGCTCAGAAACAACTGATGTGTTCAGAGCAAAACCTTTTTAGAGGAGCAATGATTGTTTGGGGGGGATGACGTGGCTTCAGCAAACATTTTGAGTTTATGTTTCAAGGATCAATATTCACCAAATATCGAAGACCACCAGAAAATTCTTGTAACATATCTGAAGCACACTGTATGCATTTTAACGGTCTGTGCAAAGAACAATTTGGTCTTCCTACTGCACAACTCTGGCACTTGGGAGAAGGGCTGTCCATACATTTATATAGATATAGACTTTCTTAGGTCTGCCTTTTTTTGGTGGCTAAAATACATTTAGCTAATTCCCCTGCCCACAGAAGTACATTGCTTAGCTTAGCTTAGTCTGTTTCTCCAAACCAGGGCCATGCCGTCTACTATAGGTAATAAACTGACTATGGATTAGTACCAACCTCACAACCCCACTAGCCCTTTAAGTTCCATCCATGCACGGTCATACAAAGAAATTTGATAAGTAGAAATGCAATAGCCTTTTTTACACAGAGATTGCACATCACCGCCACAACAAAGACCCTTTTTTTTACACTGAACACAACAACTGTGTGATTTTAGATAGCATGCCGGTGTTCGGCAACCAACAGAGGCGTGATGTGTAATACAGCAGCACCCGAGTGCTTTATAAACAATGGAATGGCAAATGATAATCATTTAGCATCCCTGCTATGTGGCAAAGATCTTGTCCTCTGCTCACAGGGCAAGCAGCTCCTCATGTTGTCTCCCCATTTTGCAGACATTTTCAGTTGCTTTTCTTCTGGTTTGAGCTAGCTGCTAACTGCTGCTAGCTGCTTTCACAAATGTCGACAAAACATCACAACCCTGCCCCGTTGTTCTGCTTCACAGAGTCACTTCTTTTACACATATGTCTATTCGGTGCTGCTACTACCTTCACTGCCGGCTCAGAGGCAGAACAACAATGACCATCAATTTTGCTGTCGTAACTTTTATACTTTTATTTTAACAGTCCTAGCTTGAACAGGCTATGTAAAAAAGGCTAAAGACAGTCCTCCAAAATATCTTTTTATACACTTTTTCAAAGCTTCAAATATTTTGAGGCATGACTTCCACAATGGACCTTTGTGTGCAGTTCAAAAAGATGAGCCGTACTGTACATTTTTTTGTATTAAGCTTTGTAACAGAGCAAATTTCAAACTGTTCAGCAATTACAGTTTGCATCTGCACATTAAATTTGGTTTAGTGTTTAATATTTCTGAAAGCTTTGAATGTAAAAAAATTATTTAGTTATATAGAGTGTAACAAACACACAAAATCGTGTGTGTGTTGAAAAATTCATGCATTTAAATTGCAGTCTGTAGTCAGAGGGAAAACCATGATTTTGCAGGACCTTATTAATTTTTAAGTAGATAAGATCAGGTTTTGGTCACTGTCTCAAGTGTCAGTGTTGCTATGTAAACAATGCAGATAAAATTTTGTTTACCGTGTGGAAGCACATTGAAATTCTATTACAGAAAAAGAACGCAACATGAAAACCAGATGAGAAAAAGACTGTTTCCAGCAAAAGACATCATCATTATGTTGAAAAATGCCCAACAAAATTTCACTGAAAAGCTCAGTTGCTATAATATGCAAGTGTTGCATTCAAGTCTTGAATATGGTTTCTTAGGCCTTTAACTGCTTCTTTCTTTGCACAACTGTCTACCAAGAAATTTGCTCTTCAGTCTTACATGGGAATACAACAATCAAAACTCCCTGTTCACCAGCTAGAGAATTACACGGGAGGGAGTGTCTATTAAAATACAAATGACACATGATGTGACACATGACACTGCAAACATTCCGCGAGTCAGATGTGAACCCAAACACGACTGGCAGTGGATGAACAATCTTATCTCTATCGACGCATTTCCTCTTGAAAACCAGGATAGGATTTCAGGGTGATGGTGTCACAAAATAAAGCACCGCCATGGAATACACTGCATGGTTTAAGCATACAGGCGCCTGCATGTGTGTACAGCATGCATGTATCGTACACGCAAGCTGTTTCCCCTCCACACATACTTACCCTGCATTGTTACTGACTGCAGTGAGGTCCTTAACACCAGTCTTCAGTAAACTGTTGATAAGATTCTCTGGAATACCACATAATCCAAAGCCTGTTTTGGAACAAACAAAAAGCAAGTAATGCAATATAAACCAAAAAAAAAAAAAGTAACCAAAGAATCATTGCAAATAGGGTGAAATATGGGAATTTAAGGGTGGATCACTTAGTAGATTAGGGACATGGCAGATCTGTACAGAAAAAGAAACATATAATGGCTCCAACTATTACAAATCAACATGGTAGTCAACACTGCTAACATTACAATGCCTGAGGCAGATTTTTGTCTGTTTTTTCCCCCTCAGAAGTGTGACACAGTGGAAAATGTTTAACAATGTCACTCCGAACTTGACTATAAATAAGAGCTGTGGAATTTGTGCGTGTTCTGTGTGTTGATACTAATCAACCACCGTGCCAAACAGAGTTCAAGCTCACTTTGCTGTAAAGTGGTCAGTGCACATATTATTGAACATAATTTTTAACAGAACTTTCATGCATTTAAAGACAGAAAATCTTAGGCAGCACTGTTCATTGAGGTGTGTATGTATCTTACCTCCCACCAGAATTGTAGCTCCATTTGGGATATCTTTAACCGCCTCGGCAGGATCCGAGTAGAACTGTGAGCTTCTCTGGCTGGAGGTAGAAAAGTAACAGCCGCACGTCTGTAGAAAGCAGGACAAGAGGTTTACAAAACATTTTATTTTTTCAAAAAGAACTCCATCAGCAACCGAAACGCACCCCGACTCATTCTGGAAAAATCAACATAAGGCTGGTTTAAAAAGTTGCTTGTTAAAATATGCCTGAGAGCTGCTAATATGTTTGTACAGTTTCAGTGGCTGCTCCAGTTTATTCAGTGGTGGAGGGGAAAGATAAGCACAACGGTTGAACAAATCCTGCAACAAAAGAAGGGAGATTTCGGGCAGCTCACAGCCAAAAGTCCCAACCCAACAGATTTAGGCTGAGGACTCAAATTTAAAATCCCTCCACAAGACACAAGAGATTGGAACCACTTTTTTGTACCCATTATATTAATATTACTAGGATTACGAGGCCGCTTCTATGCACTTTGCAATCGCATTGTAAATCTGTAATATTCACATTTGATATTACATATTTGTGATTTCCGGCTTCTTTTTAAATATCGCACTGATTACAACATTAGAGCTGGAGGAGGAGAGGCCACACTATTTTGCATTGTGATGTATATAACCTCCTCTTAATTCATCACCTTCCTTTAACAACAAATAAAGTTAACATACCAGTATACACCTTACTATGCAATATTGCTTACTTAACAAAATTAGTCATTTGCCGGTTTTAAATATCATCCAGATGGTTTACAATTGGTTTAAAGTTGCTATATCAACTGCTTTAACAAGTTGAGGCCAATTCTGACAATACAGGCAGTATGTTAATTTAAGTATGTTAATTGTAAGGTCTTCTTTTTCCTCCATCCATGACACAATAGCTTTGTCTTCACTGATCAGACTTCTAAATATAACCATGTTCTGAGACCACTGCTGTGATTTTGACACCCTTACACATTTTACCACTCCACCAAAATTGCACTCATTCCATTCCTTCTTACTATTATTACCATTGGCCATGTTCCCATGAGCAGCTAAATTTGCTTTCCTCATTTTTAATCTCTGACTGATTTCTGAAATCATACTACTAATCATATGCATGTTTACTTTGTGCAAGGTCAAGACTTGTGAGCACTGACAAAAAGAAACATGGTGGAAATATCGTAATGTGTTTGCATTTAAAGCTATGCTGGTAGGGGTGGATTATGCAAGGCACACTTGTGATCTTTTCACCTAAAACACACATGCACACATGGACGATTTGCCAGTGCTGCAGATCAAGCTGCGGATTTGACTGACGCACGTCATGTGTTTAAGTCAATGATCAATGCAATGAAATGTGAGCTCAAATAATCAAATTCGCATTGTGCTTTACTTTAAAATATCAAGCAGTTTATGGCTTCGAAATGTGCAAACGAAAATATTGAGAATCCCCGCCAGGTTTAGTCAGCATGATATCATCGAAAAGCAAACTTAATTAAAACAAAAGAACATGTAGAGATTGGTAAAGTGAACTTAATTCACTTAACTCCGAAATGCTGGACGACAAAAGTGGGGGAAACATCTTCGTAATGTTATGACCTTCTAATCTCTCCCAGCCATTTGAAACCATCTCCTTTTAACAGAGTTATTCATTCAACTAATTAACGTTAGCGTTTCGATACCGACCTTGCTCAACTGCAGATGAGCGAAGTTTAATTTGGTTCTGCTGGAACCTGAGAGGGTTTTGAAGAATACATTTTCCGCTCTGCACAACGCTTTGAGGGCCGCCATATTTTAGAGCTACACACACACACACACACACACGGGGTATGAGCCGAGGAGCAAACTTAAAGCTCCAGCCGGTAGACGAAAGATGACGTAGACAGAAAAGACACCAAATGTGACTACTACGTAATGGCACTGGTAGCCCACCACAGGCCAAAAAGTAAGCGCTACGACGACATTGGCTGGTGTCTCAATGGGCTGGACTAGCGCAAGCGGGACCGGGGAAAGCTAATCTAAATTTAACCCTTTCACAACCACTAACGTTACGCTACGATAAAGTATTCGACGAGCGTCAAAGTGCTGAAATGATAACGTTATTTCAAAACTTAAGAGTGAAAAGAATAATGCAGTAAATAATGGCGACAAGGATCCCCGGGCATGTGAAAACACATAAGCAATGACGTCTTGGAAACAGAAATGACATTCTATGAGCACGTGAGTAATATCTTGCTCACGTGACAATTTCTTTTAGTCATGGCCGACGAGTATAGGCGACAAGGTTTCGAGTTGGAGAGAAGGATATTTGAGTTAGACATCAAGTGCTCTAGTCTCAGAGCCGAAAAGCAAGGTATCGATAAGACTATGTTACTTTTCTTTTTGCCTCGTGGCCATTTCGGGTGTTCCGCATGCGTGGATAACATTTTGTTCAGTTTATTAGCCAACTAGCAAGCTAGCTAACGGTATCTAACGCAGCTTGAAACCATAACAACAGCTGCTGTCTGATGAAATGTTGCGTTTTGACAAACAGTACTTACCCTATAGTTAACTAACAGCCGTTAAAACGTTATCTTGGTAACGTCAAATTAATGTCTTCCCCACTGACCGATGATTGTTTTTGACTATGTGGGTGTTCGAGTTAATGGCTAGCATAACTTCGCTAACATTAGCTAAAACACTTTATTGTTGACATTGACAAACGTTTAATTGGCCATTAAATATGCTGCGTTGTACTAAATATACACGAGTTGGGAGTTAGTTGTCGAAGTAACGTTGCCATTATTTATGCTGAATTGTACCTGTTTATTTTGTAATTATATTTAAACATTGTCAAACGCGTGAAAATGTTATCGCTAGTAACTGACACATATCTTGTCATGATTATATTGTCGCGTAACCTAGCCCTGCTTGCCGATGACTCACTAACGTTAAACGATGTTCTATTTTAGCGTCAGTCAAATATTTTGCATAAACAGTGCGTGAATCTTAAGCGCCGATCATTAACATCAGTATTCTGAAATGTGAAATGTTGAGGGCCATTTATTGAGTCTAGATCTATAATTAGTAATATGTTAACATATCGTTCTTCCATAGATGATGACTATTTACAGAATGCGTCTGCCATACTTGACAAGTTGAAAGGCTATTACAGGCAAGGAGGGGAGAGTAGCAACCTTTCCAAGGTGCTCCAGGATTACACACAGGTACTTCATTACATCAAACTTCATTAAATGTCTAGAGCTGCAATTAATGAGGTGAAATCAGCAAATGCTTGTCAGTTTTGCTTGATAAATGACATCTGTGTGTTATTTTTTTTCCTTAAACTTAAAACTTGTGGAGGCCCCTCAGTTAAGCCTTTGAGCTCAAATTCATGCACAATATATTCGCCAATAAGGGTGACTTTTTACCATGGCTTTAAGAATGTAAGAGTGAAAGTATATGCCAGGCTGTGAAAGAAGTTACTTAACTTGGTACCGAGCATGAACCAATGCTGAGATTGAGGTAAATTAAGACCACTGGTTTGTTTGAGTACATGGCTGATTGTAGATCACTTACCACTTAAAGTGGTCTTGGTGATGTGAAGTGGGCTAAACCCTGACTGAAAAGCCTCAACAAGTGTTTTAGTATCAAGTTACTAGTAAACAAGCAACAGATTGCAACCAAACCAAACCTTTTAATGGAAAATTCAATAAAGTGACAATAAATTCAGTGACACGACTTTCAGAGATTTTTGAAATTTTGAAAATGTAATTTCTTGTAAATTGTATTCAATGTTGGGTGTTGTATTTGTTTTTCATCATTTAGGTGATCTTGGACATCACGTTTTATGAAGAGAATAAACTGGTGGACCAGGAGTTCCCTGAGGACTGTTCACCGTTTAAAATCCAGCAGCTTCTACAAGACCTGACTGAGCCAGAAATTTTGGCAGGGAGGCTAGCACCAGCACAAGAGGTGTGTATACGTGCATCTCAAAACTATTTTGTGTCTTTTGTGTGTGATCTGACTGTGTCATTGTACTCAATGTGACTCCATGTTTGCTTGGCATGAATAAAGATGAGGGAGAACATTACTAAGTGGTGTGCAATTTATATTTCCCTCAGTATTTGAGGGAAAAAAGATGTGGAAGGGTTTAAAAGAGATCTGAGGTCTCATAAAACGGTGCGTAGGATTCATACTAATAGTGTACATGCAAACAAAAGCCGAAAAAGGTGCTTGTGGGTGAGGTAGAGGTTACAAAGCACATTTTGTTAATTGTTCCATTCATGTAGTCCTCTAGTGGTGCAAGGACAGGTTAAGTCTGTGCATCCACCATGCAGCATTAAGCAGTATTCTGAGGGTAGCTCTGTTTTGTTATTCTTTAATGCTATTTGATGTTATCTTGGGCTTCTACACTGGCTGATGATAAATTCATCAGTTAGTTACTGTACAGTCT
>JBBPCS010000386.1:7768443-7782969 GCA_037974645.1 Hollardia meadi | reverse complement strand
AAATTAAATATGTGAGAGGCATCATTATACACTCTCGCTTCAATTCACCACTTCACCATCTACACCGCCAATTTCCCGTCTCCCAAATGTTCGTACGCATGGCTCAGAGTTTACGTACAGGTGCGCACATTCTCCCGTCAAGTTTGTTTTTAGAGATCACAACTCTTGCCTGTTTCAGGCCCCGTATTGTGCGTACGTAACGGTTGTAAATGAGACCCCAGAACACTTACTGGCCCCATTAAAAAGGTATCAGTCCCTTTCTGTATATTTTCTGGTTTGGTATCAAGTATTCCAAATAATAGGTCTATTGTACTTTAATTTTCTCTTTGGTTTAGGGTTTTTCAAAAACAGATTTTCACACATTTACCTTCATGCAATCATGTCAGAGCCTAATTCTTGTCTTTTGGTCCATGATAGGTGCAGTCTGTATTGGGCCTAGAGCAGTTGGAATGCCTCTATTGGAGACGTGGAGCTCTGCTGTACATGTACTGCCACACCCTTCATCAACGAAAACAGTGGATTAAGAAAAACAAGGACACATTCCTTAAGGTGCCACACTGTGAAAAGATCTAAGTAGATTCAGTACATCGTATTTGTGAACAGAGATGTGAGCTTGACTGATTCTGCCAAAAGTACTTTTATTTTTTGGTCTTTTTTTGCTGGCATACACTGATATTAGGTCTAATGCTCATCTGACTCAGATATTTTAATCCAGTGTATTCAGGAAGGGGTGCGCTACCTGATGCGGATGCTGCAGGTGAGAAACTCTGTGAAGCTCAACGATGGGGTGGTGCTCCATGACACTGCTACAGCAAGCTTCCTATCCGAAGGTAAATATGTAACTTCAGTTATGATTATTGACATCAATTCTTCAACTGGTCTATTTGATCATACTAATTACTTGCTTATGTTTTCGATCAGGCATCTTCTCAGACACACACCTGTTGACAATGATGTATATTGGGGAAATGTGTTTCTGGGCAGTCAAGTACGAGGACTGCAGCGCCGACACTATGGACCGCAAAGAAGATCGCCTCCAGTTCCGGGACATTGGCACACAAATCCTCAACAAATATGTGCTTGCCTGTGAGGGCCCTCTACAGGGCCAGGGCTGGAACACAGAGAATGCCAAGGAAATCCTTAGTATTTTACAGTGAACCAAACTGCTCCTGTGTTGCCCTCAGGCACAGATCTAACATCAGTATTCAAACGCGTGTCAACTCCAAATAGAAATGGAACACATCAGGTGGGGGAGTAATGTTGTGGAAGGTTAAGGGGGAGGCACAGGGAGACAGTTTATGTTTAGAAAAGAGTCTTTGGATCAGTGTCTGCAGGCAACCACATCCCATGCCAAACAGCCCAGGCCTAAGCAGGTGAATGAGAGGTTAGAAAGTATAAGACGGGTGGTGTAAAACTGACGGTGGCTGCAGAAGGGGCTGTTGAATAATTTTTAACCCTGTCCTGCTGAAAAAGCAGTTTCATCCTGATTCCAGACTGTTGACTGGGGCACTTATTTTGCTCCGAGAATGTGTCATAATAACATTAATATGAGTAAAAAAAAAAAAAAAGGTTATTGATAAAATTGACCCTTTTTTTTTCATTTTTAAAAGTTAAAATTTAAAGTTTGAAGATAATCTATCTGGAAATGAGACATTGCACATTAACATTTTATTTATTGTTTTGTTGCCATTTCGTTATGCTTTTAATATTGCATATACATTATATGTTTGGTGTGTATAAACACATGCACAGTAAGGCAAAGAAAGGTGTTCAAAAACAGTTGACCGTTTTAAGTATGTTCAGAATTCTTCATGACGGTTTTGTAAGGAGCCACTTATTCCCATCTATTGCAAGTTCCATTTTTCTGCCACTTGAATAATCTTGAGAGTATAACTATTAATAGAAAATATGTGTTGTTTGGGGCGAAAATCCTTTTCTTTTCTATGTCCTTGTTGACAATAAAAACTTTAAGAAAACACGTTTGTTTTGTGTTACGATTTGAATTTACACGTTGCTGATTGGGTCAGCTACACATTGCAGGACTACAATGCCCACAATGCGCCACTACAGCCAACAACAAGGAAGTGTAATGGAGATAGGGAAACGTCAATGATCTTTCGTTAGATTGATACATATGCGGTCCATATTGCTGTGTTTTACAAGTTTTGTCATCACAAACGTGAAGTCATGGCAGGAAGGAGCACTCAGCTCAGCGAGTCAGCAGTGATCCGCAGCCTCAGGCGCTTCAGGGACAGATACTTTCCAAACAGTGGGACAGTTGTCAAAGATGTATTATCGCCTGTTAGAGACACGGCAGAACAACCTCAACCGGGATATTTTGATAGCTTGCCGGTAAGACAAATTCAAATTTTTATTCTTGGGAATGTTTTTTATTTATTTATTCGATTGTCCAAAAATATGTTGTGGTCAGGTTGGAATTTGGGTCGAGTATTCATTAACAGAATTTGAACTTAACTTGACCAATTCATTGTACTTTGTGCTTCTATTCCAATAGCCTACTTTTCAGAGGGACGTACTTTTCCCACTATATTTATATACTCAGCTTACTCTTGCTGATTGTGATATTACACAAAACGTATATGAGCTTATAAAATATCGGCATCAGTTATAAAAGTCCATTTATAAAATGCACAACTGAAAGGGGCGATTCTATCTATATAATGAATGCTTCTTTTTTTTCTTAAAAAAAAACACTTTTGACACTTTAAGTACATTTTGCTGATGATATTTACGGTATATAGGCTACTTAAAGTAACCTTTTTAAATGCCAGGCTTTTACTATCATTTCCACACACTGGTAAGGGTTCTGATTACTTCTTCAACCACAGATTCAGCCAAAAGTCATTGAAGACTTCGGGGGTATGGAGGCCATTAATTTGAACGAGCACCTTTGTAGACTATACATTCACCTGCTGAGAGTGGTAGATTGTTGGATAATCAAGGGCCAAAATTATGATACTCTAGGCTTATTATATACCTACATTTTCCCTTTTGTGTACTACTGTTGATAATAAATTTCCTTACTGTCTTCATCTCTTACCTGGGGTTTTGATACTACTTTCTATTGGAGTTATTTCTATTTATTTCGTAGTAAATTGAAACTGAAACTCATGGGCACAGTTTCAATAAAACAGAATGTAGCTTGTGACGTGGGGTCTGTGTGTATCACCTGTTAGTGGCTTTAAACTAAAGGAAAAAACATTGATCATCATCATCATATCTTCCATCCTAAAGGTGGATGTACAGTTCCTGATCATGACCTTTCTGTCTCCTACTGATATCTGCCGCCTGGGAGCCACCAGTTGGTACTGGAGAGCCATGGTTAGAGATCCATTACTGTGGAGGTACTTCCTGCTCAGGGACATGCCATACTGGCCCTCTATTGATCATGTGACCATGCCCCAATTGGATGCACCAATAATCAATGAAGATGAGAGTCTGGACAATAAAGAAGAGGGGGACGACAAAGGAATGGGATTGAAATTTGACTATATGTCCGAGTGAGTATCTTCTTCTGTTATCCTGTATGGAGGTTAATTGGTAACAGTTTTTTAGACAGACATGTTTTTGTCTCTACAGATACCTGAAAGGTTGCCCATCCTGCCGGCAGCAGTGGCTTCCTTCACGGCCAGCATATCAGGTTGTGACCTCATTTCTTCAGTCTCTGGTGCCCTCATCTGAACCACGTTATGCCATGTTTGGCCCTGGCATGGAGCAGCTGGATGTCTCTTTAGTCACAAGGCTCATGCATGCCCCGGATGTGCTTCCTGTGTCGGGCACTCCACATAGACAGATAAATGGTGAGGTGATGATGACGGATAAGCTTCTCTTGGTCCTTTCTCATTCTTCATTAATAGCACAGTGACAAAATCCAGCTGCTTCTTAAAATCCCCCTCAACACATGTGGAAGTGCCACATTAAAATCCTTAAAATGGCACCCATTCGTTTTTTCCTCATAAAAAAATTCCAGAATATATGAATATGCAAATATTTTTCATTTCACAAGTTTAATTGCGGGACACAAGATGTCTCCTCCTTCACTGTAAAGTCCATTCTCAGTGTTTGTGCACTGGAGGCTTCAAGTTTCCACATCATACGTGCTGCAAATATTGGACCAGGACTGGCTTCCCAACTATTTATGATGTCAAACAATGCTTGAAGGCCTGCCTCTTAAAATCAGATTTTTAATGACCACAGAGAAAATTTACATTTTGTACATGTACACAAAATGACGGACAGATTATACGGTGTACATCATTCTTCACAGTGATGCTCAAGCATTCAACTGTATAGGGACAAGAAGAAAAACACATTTTCGACTGGGGGACAAAAATGATAAAAGTGGTTGTCACAGGAATCAGAATGCTGTATATCCGAACTATGATGTTGTAATATAATTAATGCATTTCAATCGCATAACCTCAATCAGGAGACAAATTATGTATTATCTAACTTGTTGTAGGTTTATTTGTCTACCACTAGGTGGCAGTATTAGCCCACAATCACTTGTTACTATTACCAAAGTGCCCAAAAAATGCAACCAAACTAAGTCTAGATTTTTTTTATTCTAGGTATTGGCTCAGGGATCAGTTACATGTTCAACAACCAACACAAATTTAACATCCTGACTCTGTACTCAACCAATAGGTAAGGACTTTGCACTTTGAAGTGACCATATGAGTTGCAATTGTTAAATATCTTTTTCATCGAGAATACAGATGAAACTCTGTTTGTTTGTCTGCGCAGGGCAGAGAGGGAGAGAGCCAGAGTGCAGCAGCAGAGCATCAGTAATAAACTTTTTACCTTTGAAGGAATAGATGACTCGGGCTGCCCAATCTACAGCCCTGCTCCTCAGGTCCAGCAAGTGTGCCAGGTGGTGGATGGTTTTATCTTTGTAGCCAATGCCGAGCCTGGGAGAGGTAAGATAAGAGGGCCTTTCTATTTCTTCTTCTTCTGCACGTCTGCTGTCACCATACCCTGTCATGCACATTGTTGTCACCTAAATCATCAACACAGGACATTTCCCTTAAAAAAACCCACCTTGTCTTCAACAGGTGAGGGAGAGTCTGAGGTGGCTCACATTCGGGCTGTGCTGAGCTCGGGCGGGGGCTCAGCATCCAGGCCTCTGCTGGTGCTCTCCTGTGTCTCTAGAGAAGAACCGACAGCAGTCAGGACAACCAGCCTGCAAACTGTTACGAGCAGAAACAGGGCAAGGTGTCGAACTCCCTGTGTTGACATGGCAAAGAGACTCGGCCTACCCCAAGTGGCTAACCCCTGGATGGTAATTCTCTTTTATTTGATCAACTGAAAGACCATCACATGTCAATCCATTCAGGGTCAGTTTGAGAAGATTTTTAACCTTTGTGTCTCTCTTTCGTATTCAGGTGCAGGATGTAGCCACAGAATCCTTGTCAGGGCTCCTGGATGGCATTTCCTGGTTGCTGAAATGTTCTGGAGTCAAACTCTAGGGAAGCTAGTGACCAAACCTCTGCTGCTGCCAGATGAATTAAAACCACAGAACTCACTGCTGCGTCATCCTGACACAGAGACAGACACTACTACAGCATTTCCTGAGTGCTGTATACCACATGTGCACTGTCTCAGTATGGACTGGATGAGCAGCCAACTGTTTGGTTTTAAATGGGATAGAGGTTCTACGTGTTTTTTTCTGTTTTTTTTTACATTCACGTTTTCTTTTATTAAATGCTCCTAATGTCAATATGTAAACAAATGACTAGCAACTTTAATGTGTGTTAAAAGCATTGACGGAAATAAAGATGGACGACGTGTCTCCACTTCCTCCCGTTGTACAGAAGTACAACTGCCATCTTGCGCTGGTGACGTCATTTGGAGCCAGAGTCTGCGCAGTAGCAACCGGCAGTATCAAGTTCCCCACACACCCGCCCGCCCAATCACGAGCAGGGCGGGCCGGTCAGAAAAATGAACACTTGAACATCAGCCAGCGTGATAATAACTACCTAAAACGACAGAAACCATCTTTGGGAAAAAGTTGTACTTTGAGTTTTTAGTTTGGCCCATGTCCTACCTGAAATCACTGAGGAGGAGGGGTTTATGACCTATACTGCAGCCCACCACCAGGGGGCGATCGAGATGTTTTGGCTTCACTTTTGGGTTCTCATGTCGACCATCTTTTTATACAGTCAATGGTTAAAAGTAGTTTCTGCTTGTGGAATTTAGGTTTTGCCAGTAATAACTCCTGATGCCAAACTTGTGTGTGCACCAACAACCTTCCAGCAAAATGTCATTGTATATAACTTTTAACAAAGATATTATTTTTTTTTTAGAGCTAAACTATAATACAAGCAATAACACATTTTATTTTAAACATTTTATGCAATTAAAAAAATTTTCCTTTTGGAAATACCGTTTTACATAATTTGCTTGTTGCATAATTACTTCTATGAATGTTTTCAGAATGATATGCTTTGCTTGTGCTAAATGAAACACTTTTTTTTACAACACTGAAAACTCACTATTAAATGTCTGTTGAGTAATCCCTGTCAAGTAATTACAGTAACAGAACCCTGTAGGCTGTATGACTCATCTTTTCAACTTTCTTTTCTTTATTATTCTTTCTGTCTCATGCACATATTCACAAGTTTCAGACATTGTGAGCATGTTGAGTAATGTGCCACAGTTTTGCCCCATGCTTCGTTTCCTCTGAGGCCAGCCTTGGAATGAAAAGTTGAATCCACATCTGCCTGACAGCAAGCATGGAAGAATATCCTCTTTTAGCCACCAGGGAGCGCTACTAGTATCTGTGTGATTAAGTGCTCAGTTAATGAAAGCTCTGGATGTGTAACTGCCTTTCATTTTGAATTTTACTTAAATTGAAAGTAGCTTACTAACATGTTCACCAAATAGGAAAACTAAGAATATATTACATTTTCAGTAAACACACTTAGAACAAGAAAGCACAACCGGAGTCCAGTCACACATTGTAATGTTATAAAAAGACACAAATTGCCTCTTGAGGAAGCCAGGTACATTTTAATTCAACTATTCTCAGCCAGTGAGCATCATCTAGTGAGTCAAATGATCAGATTATTGTTATTTTTTGTAATTTATAATAAAGACAAATATTTTTCATATCTAAAGGTGCTCAAAAGAACACATAAAAAAAAAAAGTCAAATTAAAATACATAATTTCAATGACCAGTTACACAAGACATGTTCTGCCACAGCGAGCTAATGTTCCCTCGGATGCAGTGGTATAAAATGCTTTTTGAAACGAAAAAGTGATGTAGGACACGACCCTGTGCTAGAAAAGGTCCAAACATGACCCTGACTACAAGAAATTTGTATTCATAATGGCAGGTAGTGGTGCTTAGCCTTTTATATATATATATTTATTTTTTTTATTTATTTATTTATTTATTTGTTTGACAATCATTAATGGGCCTTAAGTTAAGCATCTGAAAATCTCTGTCTCTTAATAACATAAGCACATAGCATGACTTTCTAAAACAGAATTCCAGTGCAACTGCAGCACTTAAATGATCACGTCCATGTGTTTAAGTCATGTTTGTCCACTGAAAATTACCACCTGCTTGATGTTCAGTGTCCCGCGTATTCACATGCCCTGATGGTAGCATTTAACGATGACAAAACAACATGCTTCTCTTACACACTTTGGTTCTGGTCCCCTAGGTAACCACCAATCTTTGTTAAAGGTATGTTCCTCCATGCAGCCCTTTTATCAAAAGGTTCCTTTGTCTCAACAATCATTTTCATAGACATACAAATTTAGAATAGGACCATGATTGGTGCAATTTAGGTGCATTAGGCTCTGTTAAATGTTGGTGAAGAGGAGATGAATTTTGATGAATAAATTTTTTTGGTCCCTGTTGAAATTTTTAAGAAAAATGTAGACCATTGTGTGTGTTTTGTGTGTGTGTCTGAAAGACCAAGACATATATAAACTATGGGATCCTGTTGTTGGGGCAGGTATACAGGGAATCTGTGATTCTGACAAAGGTATGACTGAACAAGGGCCAGCACTGTCAGAGCAGATGAATATGTGGTCACAGTTTGAGTGAATGAAGTGGATGAGCTGCAGTCTGGAGATGAACTTCTTTTATGTAAATACAGGTTAAAGCAAGTAAACCTTAATAGGTTGAAGTGAAGTAACTGTGGGTTTGCAGTCAGGATGTGTTGAATCCACGAATCAGCATGCTTGTATGGGATGTTTTCAAGGTTTTTTTTTATTTAGACTGCAGACTGTGAACCATTAGTACATGTCCAATAATGAGGGCTGGCGGGGTTTGGTGGGAGAGGTTCCTGGGCCGTGTTTTGGAAGGTTGAATGAGCACCAGACCTCCAGCTGCCTCGTGTCTTAAACAATCAAAAGGGGCCTCTAGGATGTGATGTCACAAGGAAAGAAAAACCCTATTTACTGACCCAAGACAGTTTACTGACGCAAGAAGTCAACAACAACGTCAAGGACAGTTGAAGCATACCATGCTCAGGAGTAATGCACATCCAGCTTGTTTGCTTATGTAATATAAAGAATGTTTTGCTCAAGGTATTTCCCATATTCTCCCAGAGGTTTTCCTGTCTCAATGAAACCTACTGTAAGTATTCTTGCTGTTGGCCACGTACTGAATCTCGTTTTATGCCAGCAACGGCCTTATTTAAGTTAGTCTGTTCAGCACATATAGGATAAGTCAAATATTGAATTTGGAGAACCATATTTACTAGGTACTATAATCGCAAAGTAAGTGGGTTGTTTTACTAACATTTGCACAGATATTAAATTCTAAAAAATGCTAAAAAGAAAACGAAAAAGAAAAAAAGAACATATTATTTAAAACACTATTTCTTAATACCTACATAAAAATAGGTGGGGTGCATACACCAAAAGCAATACCTGTAATATTTAAATCTGTAATTCTGCAATAACTATTACCTTCCACTTGCTTATAATCTTAAGTTTCTGTTGAATATGTATGTGCCATCCACAGCTGTAGCTTGTGGTGGTGTAGAATTGTGTGATGAATTGTATGCCAGCTCATTTTTCCAATTAGAGCTGTACTGATCAAGTACCATTAATTGTCTGTGAGTGCGAAGATGTTGCAGAAGCAGAGCGGATACAACAATATGAGTTAACACACACAGATAAAAAGTTAAATGCCAAGTAAGCACTATTAATCAAATGAAGATTTGTTTCTGTGTTGTTTGACTTGAAAGAGTGAGCATCCACCGCTGTCGCATCTTTGTCAGACTTGCTGTGACATCACCCATCTTCCGCTGTCCCTCTTGTTCACCTTTGTCTCATCCCACTCTTTTCACTCTATTCTCCTTTCATTGGAGTTAAGTCCCTGATTTGTATTCTACGATAACAGCCAAGATTAAAGTAGGCATTGAAAAAAAAACATCATTTGCATGATGCATTCACTGATTAGGCTAAGCGTCCCTCTTAATTGTGTTGTTTTGCACATGGTGGGGCTCTCATGCTGATACTCTGTGGATCTTACTCATCCCGTGCAATCTCACTAATTCGCTTCAATTTCCTCCCCACTTCGCTGCGCCTGCCCCACTTACCTCCTGTTTTCACATATATGGCAGGTTAGGGACTTGTAATACTGGATTAGGGTTCAGACGTCTTAATAGTGAATTATTTGTGAATAACTTGAGTCTATCAACAGTTCCATAAAAAAATAAGATATAAAATCAGGAGCAAAGTGACCCATTCTTGTATTTTGCTGCTGCTGCTGCTGTTGTTATTCCTGTGTGTGTGTGTGTGTGTGTGTGTGTATGTGCGTGCGTGCGTGTGTGCGTGCGTGCGCGTGCATCTCCCCTGTAGCCATCTCCTCTCTCGTATCCTAATCCAATAGGCAGCAGGGTGCTGACATAGTTGCAAAAGGCCACACATGAGAAGTGAAACTGCACTAAATGCATTACAGGTGACTAGATGGGGATGACACAAAGGGCACTCTTTCATTATGTGGAAAATAAAAACAGACAGCCAAACACAAGTAGATCTTATATAGCTATTGAAAGGCACATTATTGCTGAAAACAAATTATTAGAATGTGGCTGTGGCCTGTGTCGCCTGAAGAAACTGTGCTCATGTAGGCAGCTCAGAAACTGAAAACCAAACAATGTCATGCAATATTATTTTAATGCCTAAATTATGATGAAAATAAAAAGGTTAAATGAAAATACAAAACAAATCTGGTGATATATATTTCTTATTGTCAACTTATCCCATGGGGAAAAAACGACAACAATGAGGTGATACTACTAGAAATGATTTTCTGTGTGCACATAAGTCTGATATTTCTTATTCCTATGTGAACACAGACTTCCATCGTTGTCCAAACCCTAATGAAAACACATAAATGGGCCACATTGTGCCTTTATTACATTGAAAATTGGGCACTACCCTGCATACACCTTCCCACTACTGTAAATACTCACTGGCACATAAATCCGCTGCTGAAAATAGTCCCCAATAAATACACTGTTTACTTCAGTGAGAGTAATGTTTGCTTAAAGCTACAGTGCCCTCATGTTTTGCCAAGTGCTTGGCACCGAGAGCCACAGACAGTCTTCGGAGGATAGAAGGTATATAGAGACAATGCATTGTTGGTTCTGATTACATGGATTATTATGTTACAGTTGCGATTACAGTAAAATGACAAGCATAACAAAAGCACTTTTTTGCTCTGTTATCACTGCATATGTGTGCATTTTAATAGCTAGCGGTCTCAAGATTTAAAACCCCAATGACATCATCAATGGATGACATTACTAACTAGCAGCATTCCTTTGATAGCTGCTGTAACAACTAATGCTAGAGTGCTCACCAAACACCCCAAAGAGGGTCTAGCTATAAGGGGGGAAGCCCACTCCAGCTCTCAAATGCAGGCCCAGTGGCATCAGTCTGTGGGCCGGATGCATTGTTCTGTTGTCACATTCAATACAGCATAAGTCCACATGATCACTCAGAGCAGACAATCGCAGGAATGAGTATTCCATAACAAAGGAACTAATTCAATGGACGCCCCCACTCTCCTCCAATCACAGCTCTCTGTCCCATAACTGACCGCTACATGGACATGATCAGGGGTCCTTTAATACACACAAATTGTTTGCCTGTGTTTTCTGTATGGTAATAAATGTCACTAAATGTCCCAAGTCTACTTGAAAGGGCAGCAAATTGAATTAACCCTAATATTGCTTCTTTGTTTGTTTTTTTAATCTTTTGTTTAAACGTGGAATAAGGTGAAGAAAGTCACTGTGCACATTAAGAGAGAGGGTACGAACAACTTTTAATTAACTTCAATTAAATGTAGTTCAGCTATAGCTTTTCCCTCTGTGCCTCATAGCATAATTTACAGTATTTGTGCTGCATGAGAGCAGACTCAGTGTCTCATTGACTGTTTTTATGTGCACTGCAGAGCCTAGCCATAACTTGTGGACCTTGTAAACGAGAAGGAGACAAGGATATAAAAAGAAAAGAAATAACAAGCTTTGCTCCGCTCAATAGATAAAGGCCAATTGCATTTCTTTCTCCTTGCATCACAAATTATGTGCACAGTGCACCAGTGAGAGAAAAAAGGTACTGGATCAAGAAAATACAGCCCCCTCACCTCTGCCTGTCTTTCTATTTACAGCCAACCATGTTGAATAAAATAGGTTCATTTTCATTCTGTTTTCTTACTACTGCCCTGCACTCACATCATGAACTGGAGAGCACTGGAGGCTATGGGCTATTTAATTGGTTTGTTGTTTGAAAGAACATGGGTTGACAGCTTGACAGTAAATGCATTCATGCAAAAAATAATATTCCTGTTGCCTTAGCTTTAATGATGTGTAGGCCCGCACCGATGGATGTTTGCCTTGGGATTATCATTGATTGGAAGTGAAATCCTGAAAAGGCAAAGAATCACATATAGTCCACGCAGACAAGCACAGAAGCAGTGTGTGTGTGTGTGTGTGTGTGTGTGCGCGTGCGCGTGCGCATAAAACCCCCGCGCAAGAATCAGACAAAAGATTCGCGAACTGTACTGATAGCTCCAAGCAAATTTAACTGGCTTATCTATAGCGAAGATCTTCGCCAGGCACTGCTCAACTAAAACTGCTGGGAGCTATTAGCACAGTGACTGGAGCTTTGTCTGATTCTTGCGCTCAATTTGCTTTTCGATCCAGCATCTGTAAAAAAAGAAAGAAAGAAAAAAAGAAGAAAAAAAACGGCACCCGGTTTGTCTCAGAAGACCTGCGAGCCAGCAGCAACAGCTGGGTGCATGGGTGTGTTTTCCTCTCACGTGTCGGGGCGGGCCGTCCACACTAAAGTGGGGGGTGTATATCAATTGACAGCGGAATTTCTGGGCGAGCCTCTCATGGCGTCACTTCTCCAGTGGACCCTCCACGTGAGCCCACACAGGGTACAGCTTTCAGAACGCAGCCATATAACGCCGCTTCTCAACATGAGGAGAGGAGGGGGTCTGTGGTGGCTGCAACCCCCACTGCTGGCCAGTAAACCTACCTTTAAAAATAATTGCTAATAAATAGAATATTTGCATCGGCTTGCTACTTAACTATCTCGTCTTCAGCTCAGCTAAATGTTAACTGCAAAACCGTAAACGCCCACAGCGAATTAATGGCGCACAATCTTCACTAAATAGTTCAAGGCAAAAAAAAATAAAAATAATGAGCACATTGCGGGGAGGGACATGAGCATTCCCTGGGTCATTTCTTCAATTTGGTAGCTAAAGGTCAAGAAAACGGTCCATGGGCAGCTGCAGACTACACTTTACTACACGACACACCCATTTCCCTATACAACACACCCCCTGAGATCTTTTCATAACCCTGACCAAATAGTTTTTGGCGCTAACCATGTCAGGGGTGTATCACCTAGTGGGGGTGTCCTGTAGATTGGCGCTACATTCATTCGGTTGACATGAGAACACACACAAAGTTGGTATCAATGACAGCTTTTTAATACGTGTCATTAATGCGACAACAGCCCAAACTGACAGGCTTTCCTTTGCTCTCCACAGCCACTTGAAGGCAGCAGGTATCTGCTCTATGTGCAGCCTGTATCTGGAGTGCAACCAGACCAAATTGTTGCAAAATGAGAACCATCTGTACTATGTAGGCCTACACATAATCGATATGTGAGGCTAAGTTTCTATAGCAAATCAACGGGAGTGTTGGAGGCTGAGACATTGGGGAAAAAAATCCAAATATTTCCATTAAAAATTTGCGGATCACTTCAAACTTCTCCAAAACCATCCATTCATGTTCCCCGGTGTCTCCATCCAAAACACCGTGTAACCAGGGCAACGGCTGCGTAGTGAATATGATTGGCCATGCTCGTCACAGCCTCTAACACGCCCGGCTACAATGATAAAGTAGCCTATTCTTTCACACACGGTTTTGAAGTGTGCCTAAAAAGTGCGTTTGGCACGCTCTTGACGCACTGGGCAGGGCGCGCTCAAAACTGTGATCTGCGCCGCTCCGCGGGGTTTACGAAAGTAAAGCCCTTGATGTCCTCTTGTGCGCACATAGCAGCAACGAATCCATCATCAACCTGTGGAGATAAGGAGATTTTTTTAAAAAGCTCTGTCCAGAGAAAAGTAGCATTCTGACAGGCGCTGATTCTGAGAACCAATCAGGATCTACACTATCTGAAAAATGACGCATTGGATAACCACTGTGATCGATATGATCCAGGATTTAATTAAACCTACACCGAGCCCAGCTGCTGTTGAGATCAAAACTGCAAAACTGGAAGGAAAAACCTACATACAGGCTTAACATGTTTGTGGTGCTCTATTCGACATTAAGACAAGAGACAAACAATCGTGGTGTACTTTGAAACTTGTTCACTTGTACTGACTGCACGCAGGTTAAACTTTTTAGGTAAATATCCTGCTGTAGCCTGTAGATAAAGTTAATGCAAAGTGCTGTAATTTGAACAAGCAAACCGCCACACTGAAGGAAGTCATAATAATACATGTAGCTAATATATTCGGTCCTAAATGTAAGTCAATGATATAATCTGTGAAACATAACCCCTCATTTCTTTATTATTATTGTTATTATAACTATTTATTATAAAGAGAGTGTGTAGTCAGGTCCAGAGACAAAAAAAAGTCACTACTTAAAAAAAAACTTTGGTTTAAAATTAAAATCTGACGAGATTGTTTTAGCTTGCCTATATTCTGGGACTTTTGGCTCCTATGATAAATTGCCCAATAAAAATAAAAACGTTTAAATGAATTATAGCAAATAGCCGCCTCGTTTAAACTCTGGTTCTTAGCAGAGAGGGTGGCACCACCTAGGGGGTTTTATTTTGGAAGTTTGGCCCGGCAGTCTTTCTCTCTGGCTGTCCTCTCTGTGGCCATAATGGAGTAGAGAAGATTGTTGGCGGATGAGGGCGCTTCACCGCCATTTGAAACACACACACACACACACACACACACACACACACACACACACACACACACACACACACACACACACACACAC
>JBBPCS010000386.1:7753424-7768343 GCA_037974645.1 Hollardia meadi | reverse complement strand
CACACACACACACACACACACACACACACACACACACACACACACACACACACACACACACACACACACATAATATATCGGTATACACACATTTATGACTTTTTTTTATAGTGCATCTGGAAAATGGTTACTTTGTCACACTTTATAAAGATTCTTCTTTTTTTTTGGGAGAATTTTTTTGATCTGCAGTAAATCCAATCTACAGTAAATGGATGCGTGTTCTTACTGTAAATAGGTGTTTGTTATATGAACACTCAAATGAACTTTGCCCAGGCATTTTCCTGCTACTCTTGGAATGCTCAATCCAAGCTTGTCAGTCTTGAAAATATCCCTGAGGTGGCGACATAGTTGGCCAGTAGTTGTTTTCTATATGTGAAAGTAAAAATGGAGGGAAACAATCTTATGGCTGACTATATGGAGCGCAAAATGTCCTTTCCCGCAAAACATACAAGAGAATTCAATAGGCTGTAAAGCTTATAGTTATATGGCTTGAAGATCCTCAGACTACACCAGAACTGGGGGAAATACTGGCAGCATTGCCCTCAGAAACAGCCACCACGTTTAGGGCTGTTGGCAGCCCAGCAAAGTTGTGGAGACACAGCTGTAAATAGCCAAGGGTGCGGACAGAAAGTTTAGCCTATATTTAGAAATTGGACTTGACTGGTAGAACTTGTCCGCCAACACCAGCTCATAGACTAAGTAGTTGTTTTTTTCTATATCACAGGCCATATACTGTTGAAAAAAATATTTTAGTTGTAGGTAAAGCAGATGGCCTGGATGAGAGCTACAGCCATCACATTTCTGTGCTAAAGGTTTTGTTGGGAAATTCAAGTCTTGTTTAGTTTTATCTTTTAAAACCCCTGTCAAGCTCAGGGGACAGGTAACGATGTCGGTGTGGTACAAATTTTTAGTACAAATATTTTTAGATTCTCCTGTATTTTGCAGCATGTGATGATTGGAAACCAAAAGTTATACCTATTAGAAAAACTTAAAGCTGCTATGATCAATATTTTTATATTAACAATGGATCAAATGACTATACGTAAAGTGAAAAGCATAGCTTGTAGGCATGCACACAGATAGTTACCAACTGACCCTGAAGTTCCCCTCTGCTCTGTGTACTTTAGTGTCTTTCATTGTTTTGGTTTCAGAGTCTGCAACTTTATTGGTTCACCAATCTCATCCACATTGTTTCCAGATGCAGCAGGCAGCTGTTTTGGCAGCTTTTTCCCCACTGTGTACACTATCTGCCCTGCACCAAACAGCAGACAAAGGTAGTTAACTAGCTAGTTTAGCATCTAAAGAACCAGGATTTTGGTGGAAACCAAAACCGATCACATAGGAGTGTGAATATTGGACTTGCATTCATCAGGTGTTTTGAGACATGATTCTAAAAAAGGGAGATAAGCTTCATAAGCGTATGTATGCATCATGTATGTTTCAATTGACTTTTCCAACTGTCATTTCTAAACCTACAGTAGCCTACATACAGTATATCTGTGTTTCAAATGGGTATAAAAATGTATGTATAAACACATATACAAAACATGCTTCATACATTCAACTTACAAATGCTGCAGCAGCAGCAGCAGCAACCTGGCATGATAATTAATTTTGCCTCGTTTCATGTTTGGTTTCACACCGGCTGAAAATAAATGGCACCCACAATTTGTGCTCACAGGGCAGAGAAAGAAAGAGAGCGAAAGAGTGACGGAGGCAGAGAGAAGTGAGGAAGAGAGGGTTTTTCACATGGGCATGTCATCATGGCGTCCAACTGATAATTATAATGACCGTGTCTCTGTCCCTCTCTCATTCTCCCCTCTGTCTCTCTCTCTATCCAGCATCATGGCCGTCTCTTCCTCCTCCGTCCACCTTCTCCTCCTACTTTCCTCCCTGGATTGGCTGTCGACTCGAGGATCTGCATTTCTCACGGACCGGGACCGCCTGACATCATCAGGTAGGTTACTGGTGTCTTTACAGCATTATGTCAGGGCAGATAATCAGAAGAAACAGGATTGATGTTATGACAAATCTTTCTTCAGACAGTTTATGAATCTCTCTGCACGGAGCTTATCAAACATTAACAAATGTGATTTAGGTTCTGCGCACAACATGCTGTTGACACTTGTTATCGCGTCTTATGTCAGATATCAATTGCAGAAAGCTGTGTTTGCTCAGATGCATGTGGAAATGTTCACTGTTGAGCAAACGCCACACTTTCCTGGTTTGGCTTGTCAAACAGGCTAGTGATCAATAGAGCTAGGGTAAATATATGGTCGGGGCTTCTCTGTCAAAGTCCAGGAACAGGATGATGCTGAATGTTCAGCCAGCTAATTCAGCTGTCACTGAACCATTTGAAATAATTAGGTTATCTCAATGCTGTGGTTGCGAAAACAGGCCAAACTTACATTTTTACATAGTTTACCATTTGAAATCCCCAAAACAATAAGTGGCCAAGATAGGAAATATTAAATCAACAATGCTATCTTTTACCGCATCATTTCCACATTTGAGGCTCAGAGTCCCTATCGCAAAATTGACTAAGAATAAAGGTTTGGTATCTTCCTCTAATGGCTGAAGCCACTGCAGCTGGAATCAAGTGAAAGTGTGCAGCCCTGCAACCCTTGCCAAAAGATTCTTGTTTATCTAACATCTAACTATGCTGGAGCAGCACATGATTTAGAGAAATACTAGCAGCCAAGATACAGCAACTCCCAAGAACAGATCAATTCTGCTGTTGACTTTGTCCAAATGTGTCTCTAAACTTTTTCAAAAGAAAATGTTGCTGTCTGCCGTTCGGTTCTGCTGTGTCTGCATTCATGGGTTTTATATTCAGAGGTATTCTACCTACTTCTGGAAGCTGGATAAGCAACCACTTTCTAAAAGAGCTTCATTATTCATCGGCCTGGTTCAATTTGCACAAACATATGTGAACTAAGTCATATTCAAAATACTGATACAGTACGTGCATTGTGGATTTCAGGTTTTGTTTGACTTCTGATGTGTCCCTTTCCTTCAAATTAAATCTATATATTTTGTATGTATCCTGCTAACAACATATTTGAATTTCATTTTCTATCTTTATCCCTTTTGATTCTCTTGGCTTCATTCAATCCCAGTTAAAGAAACGTTAAGTTTGCACACACTTAATGGTCGTCCTTGAATGTTCATTTCAGCAAGTCACTTTCTTGCCAGTATATCCATAGGGGCATCTGTTCATTGCCATTAAGAGGTGAGTCAGATAGCATTAGGCAGAGACCTGAGAAATGGAAAGTGGGAAGCAGGCATATTACCTTGAGAAAACTATGGGAATTTTGGCTGTGTGATGTGCACTCTTATTGAGGCCCTGTGCATATACTGGGTACCTGCACATGTATTTAGCACATGTAAATGAAAACTCTCCACCCTCCATTTGCATTGGTCTTGCCTTTCTGTACTGATGATCCCTTTGAAAAAGGTTTGTGCAGTTATGGAAAGCTATTACATGACTTTACGTGTCATTTCAGTTATTAATAGGCCAGCTAACAGCATTGGAAAATGTATTTCCGCTATCTTTTATAACCTAAACATCCACAACACATTCGATGTAGCTGACATTTAATGCATGATTCACTGGTTTGACCTGAGGAGCGTGTGAATTTGTACACAGGATTGTATAAATTGACAAAAACTGTATGTCATAAGTCAAAGAAGACACTTTGATTTACATTCATTCATTAGCACACATATTTACTGATGAGTCAAATAGTCAGTGAAATAGTTTGGAACTTTACTAGGGCACTTCTTTTTTTCTTTGTGGGTGTTTCGTGAAAAACAGCTGGAAATATTACCAATGGCATTCACTGGAGAATGCCAATTTATCTAGTCTTTTTCTGCCAAGTTAAGACCAAAGACACACCCTAGTACGTCTTTTATGTTTTTTGGGGGCCTATCTCTGGTTTTTGGTCTTTGTGGTCCAGTTGCTGCTTTCTAAAATGCACTGGTCAGGGATTATTGAAGGTTCACCAGCTATTAGTTGGTTAAGTTGAGTTTGGGGGGAAATCGATGTGGAAGTTTGACAACATTTGTTTTTAATTAAAATGTGCTGGGAACATATTGCTCTTTCTGCTGTTTTTAAGAGTTGAAATCCATTTTGGCTTTTCCAAATGAAAATAATTCTGCTTCGAGTGCTGGAACCAAAGCAGCCAAAATATTTTGTCTCAGATTTTGGTTGTGAATCATCTTTTCTTTTAGAGAGTCTGTTGGCCTAAACTGTATCTGCGTGGACATTCTCATTTGGATTCAGCAATCATGGTTAACAGCCATATTGGCATATTCTGATTAGAAATTAATGACTGTAATTAGTTTTTGAGTGTGTTATAAAATCTTGGCTATTGCTATGCCTTACCACAGAAACAGTTCAGATACCGAGAAGGTTCATTGAGTTATTTCCCTTTATCCGCATCATGTGAGTTTCGTCCCGCTCCTTTAGGAGACTAGTGGCAGATCCTGAGTCTATTCATTGTAATGGGAGAAGTGAACGTGAGCACGGATTATGACCAATTCTTTCGCCCATAATCATCAATGCAAGCATTGGACCCATTTATCACAAGCCACATAACTTCCACACATGCTGATACTAAAATGGCATTTGTCAGTCAGACAAATCAGAACAAAATTAACATTGTTCGAGACATGTCTCTGCCTCAGCAACACACTCTCTACAGATCTCGAGAGCATATTAAGATAACAAATAAAGATTAGTGGCAAAATAAGGCTAAAACATTTCATTTATGAATGTATCTAGTGTTTTATTCTTTCAACTGGGCAAACATGAGTCCTCAGTAATGTGTTAAAAATGCCCAGTGGGGATGGGTGGGAGGGGCAACCACACCTACTTAGAAAATAGGAAGTGTGTCCATTTCAAACCATTGGCATAACTCCAGCAACTTTGCTTACGGTCATGGTTTTGTCATAACTTGTGTTACGGTGAGGTGAGGAAGCATTCTGGGTAAGGTAGGTGGTTTTGTTGTTAAGTTCAGTTTAAATGAGAATCACACTTCAGAATCAGTGTGCAGTTAAGATACTGCTACCGGTATGTGATGTGAAAACTACATCAATTACATGATGTGTATAAAATAGGGCCAGTCAGTTACATTTTATATATTAGAAATATTTTGATAACCACACAAAAAGACTGATTTCAACGCAGATATCCCTGTTTACATCTTAAGAATAATATATTTATATTAATATCAAATCTCTTAAGATCCCTATAGCAATCGATAAATCAAAAGCCCTGACAACAAAAGAAAATATCTGTATGTGTGACAGTTACAGGCCTGTATTAAATCCATCAAATAATTTCATTTGGCCTGCACTCTGTCCGTGCCTCGAGTCTTCGCACAAAAGCTAATCGCACAAAAATGGCAGAGAAAGTGCAGAGAGAGAGAAAATTTCCCAATACTAACTAATGCTACTGCTAACTAATACTGCTAGCTTGAGAGCCGTGAGTGCTAACAATAGCCATAGTTGTCCGTTTACGTTCATTATAGGTGTTTTCTTACATAAGGAAGAGACAAAAGGTAGTTGGACAGGTTAGCGATGAAAACGATGCGCTGCACTTTAACAGCCATGGTGACGTTACGGAAGGTTTTGGTCACTTATTAGACAGAAAGACCTTCACGATTTGCTACTTCACCGCGGTGCTTGAACAGCCCTGAGTCGAAGAACTGTTAACCCAGAAGCAACAGCTAACCCAGAAGCCCAAAACACACACTCACAGCAGTGAACAGAAACTGCCGGGCCGGACTGAGGTACGTTCTTGAAGGTTATTTTGTTGCTTGTATGATTGTGCCATTGATCCCAGCTGGAGCGATGGGGCAGTCAGTGCGTGTTCAAGTGTTTCAGAGGGGTGGCTTTTGAGGGAGGTCTGAAAGGAGGTGGTGGGAATATTTTTGGTTGGGTACTTCCAAAATCTAGCTTGCTTTTGCTGGTTTCTCCGATCTTCTCCAGCTTCAAAATCACACGTGTAAAACAGTTGTTTTACACAAGTAAACAGGTGTCTCCACTGTACTGTAAATGAATAAATAAACCGCACCGTGTTTTGAGCGCCATGTCTTTGCCCTCAGGCCTTTTGACTTTGTATTTGTTCACAAACTGTAGCAAATGTCTTTATCTCCATGGGTTTACATTACCTTTCTGATAAGCTCTCAGACAAACCGCTTATAGACAGGTGAGGTCAAACCATCAAACATTCTGACTGTCCAACTCGTTCAATCGTTAAAATGGTCTCCAACGTGCGCGATGGTAATCTAGCCCTGGTCTTCCTCAACAACCACTAAAACATCTGTAAACACAAAGCAGCCACTGATAGCATTAGCAAACACACACAGTCTGTGCCTTTCTCAAGCTCCCCACTGTATAAACTCCAATCCTGACACCTGCTCTCTACACTTGGTTTTACACTTAAAATGGTTTATATTTCACATTTTACTTGCCACTTTTCTCTCAGACACATAGTAGGTTGCACAAATTATTCAATCTTGTTGAGTAGGCGAGTAACCGTATGGGGTTCTTAAAACCCATTTTGTTGTTCTGCTTGGGGACCTTATAGAGCCACAGAAATTCTGAGCTATGCTGTGTCTGCAGGATTTTATGTCTGTTGTCGAGCCAGCCACATAACAAGCCGAGAGTAGACGTTTGGAGATGCTCCTATGCATTTAAAGGCTTACCAGAGTGATTAGAGCCAGTGGTAGTCATTTGTCTTCATCTGATCTCCCACACACACAAACACACTCTCTTTTTCTTCCCCCCAAGTTTTCCTGAGCATCTGTCTGCATGAGGCTGTGTTCACAGAGGTAGTAACCAGTGGTAAAAGTACAGAGATTTGGTTTTTATTTGGCAGTTACATCTGCTTCAAAGACAAGCAGGGGGTGTGTTTGTTCTGAGCGGCGAAGCTGGGGCCTTGTGAAGGATATGGTGTCTGACGTTAAAGGGATAGTTCAAGTTTTCTGAAGTGGGGCTGCATTGAGTATTTATACAGTCAGTGTATCCCTTACAGTAGATGGCGGTCGGCACACCCACAGTTTCCTTACGCATCTCACCAGGTTTATTAAGGTACTTTCCAGTTGATTGTTTGAATAATAATCACTATATAATGTCGTCATACATTACCAGAAGCACTTTTTGTCTCGTGTGGGATCCACTGTAAACGCTGCAAAAAACCCTGCTTCCCTTTATATATATAGGCTGCCATTTTAGTCGAAGGTTGTTTATTTAGTCAATGTGCCACTGATAACAAACAGCTATGGAGCCATTTTGACTCAAACAGGGATCCCACAACTCACTGTGCAACTCACCAGCTGAATTTACCATGTTGCGTCTGACGTCTGACACCCTACTGAAGTACAGAGGGTGGCAGAGTGGAATAAGCCAGAAAAAAAAGACAGTGAGTGAAAGGTGAAGAGGATAGAAAATGGGTGCAGGTGTCCAATGCTGTGAGCCAGACACCCCTGCTCATCTATATTTACTCTCACTTGGACATAATATGACATAACTAACAGCCAATGCTGCAGGCTGTAATGGCATTAGAGAGAGATTAACATCATTATTTCTGGCTAATAAATCGCTGGGATCAGAAAAGCTAACTGGGTGGCTGCATGGTTACTTCAAAGCCATGAACGCTGGTGGGAGTCATGGGAATCAGATGGAGCGCGCGATTGTCATTCTATGATCCCAAACTTAAGTAGGGAAGAGAAGCAATAGGTCCGGTTGTGTAACTGTGAGGAAAGGCAGAATGTATTCAAGGAATTGGACAATGGCACTATGACATTCTTTGTCGGTTTTTGTTTTGAAGGTGCAAGTGCATTGTGTGTGTGTGTGTGTGTGTGTGTGTGTGCGTCTGTGCACTTGTGTGTGAAAAAAGCGTGTCCAAAGCAGTTATTTATATCACCTGTTTACACTCCCTTGTTTGTATCTTGTTGCAGTATCTCACCTTTCTCCCCCTCTCTTCTGGCCCACTTCTTGCCCCCCGGCCACATGGCCTCCTGACTCCACATTTCACCTCCGGTATTAAGCTCAATTTGAAGGTTTTAATTTTCTTTTCCTCCAAAATGGAACACATATGTATAAATATGTGAGAGAGGGAGAAATAATTTTTGTCCTCTTTCTCATCCAAGACACATTTGGACAAACAACGGCCGTCTGCTGCGCACACATTAACACATCTAATGGTTGTGCGGTGCAGAAAAGTGCATGCGTGTTTCTTGTGTGAGTGGGCTATGGAGCAGGGACATAATGTAGGACTTGGCATGTGCAGACTGAGTGTTTTACTCTTAGCACAGCGGCAATATGTGGTGCCAATTTGTCCATCTGGTTAACAGACACATACGCACCAATCGCGGTGCAAGAAGTGATGTGGATCATCTAGCGTGGGTGATGCCATGGCAGTTAGAAGTCGGTGCTGAACAGTAGCACCAAATAAATTTACTTAACCGTTCTAAAGTGGTGTCTGTCTAGTCCAGAGACATAAAGCAAATAAATACTGGATATTGCAGCAATGAAGCCTGAATTTAAAAAAGAGTATTATTATTACTTTATGTGATGCAGCTGCAATTCGGCTTTGAGTATCTTGTTATTGTGTTTACGCTGCCATTAGAAAGCAGAATACAAGTTATGTGAGAGAAATGACTGCGGACAACACGTTCTGCTGTGTGTGTTCTTTAGAAGCATAGGGCAATCAAATCAATTATGTGCTGATAGCAGGATGAAGAGACAAATCCATGTTTCCAGCGTTTATGTGTCCTTTTGTGTGTTTTTGTGTGATTATGTGATTATGGTAGCATAAGTACACTCACAAAAACACCTGAAATCTGCACAGTGCAGATGCTTTAAAATAAACCAAATTTGTGTCGAACGTGCTTTGTGTCAGGAAAATCAACCATAAATCTAAAATCTTTTCTCTCAAGTCCAGAGAGCACTTCAGCAGCAGCATTCCGCACCAGTTGTGGACAGGAAATCGAGTCGGAATGCAGTGAGCTGGAGTGGTCAAGGCAAGGATATTAGTGAACCAAGAAGTTTCACCATGTAGGATGAGATGAGGAAATGCCTAATTTTAGGTTAAATTATATGTTTAAAAGTGTTCTCTTAGAATTGAATGCATCATCATATAATCACTCCCAGATGTGTGGTCCGATGTAGAGCAGTGATGGCTGCGATACAGGTTTTGTATTGAAGATTCAGAAAGTCGCGCGTCATCCAACGTTTAATGTATTTCTGTAAACGTGCTGAGCTCAACTTGGTTGCTAAATATTAGTCTAACGTACCGCATATTTAGATTTCATCTGCACAGCAGTTAAAATAGGCCTACAGTATATAAAGAGAATGGTAACAGACCCACAGTGGAACCCTGAGGGAAACCACACAGACTGGTAGCTGGGAGAGATTATAAATCACTGCCAGAGACTGTGAAATGTCTCTAGCAGAACCAGTTTTAGACGTACTACGGCATGCCAACAGTATTCTACAAAAAGAAACTAGACTTGGATGACTCATGTCTAAAGCTGTATAAGACAAATTCTACTTTATACTCTGATTTCAAAACACCAGGTTTTCATCAAAAGAAATACATCAATATTTATTATTATTATTAATAATAATAATAATAATAATAATAATAATAATAATAATAATAATAATAATAATAATAATAATAATAATAATAATAATTGATAGGACTTAATATAGTAATAAAGACTTATATAGCGCTTTTCTGAACACTCAAAGACGCTTTACATGAAATGCAGGAACAAATACAAAATACAGAATACAAAATACTCAAACACACTTACATGAATGGAAAAACAATATACAGATACAAAGTACAGAAATACAAATACAACAGTATTTGTATTATATAACGACATGAATTTTATTCTCAACGGCATTTCTGCCTTGCAGCCACCACATTCACACATTCGCTCTCTCTGACTGTTGCCATCTATCTGTCACTTCCTCTTCCTCCTCCTTCGTACCTCACGTCTCCTCTCTCCTTTTAGCAGCCGTTTGAAGCGTAATTAACCTCAACACTAACTTAAATCTGCAAATGAGCTGGAAAAGGTGGTAATTCATAACATCATAACCCTCATTTTCCCTCGTGCTCCTCATGACAGTCCAGCATTTCTCAATATGGTAACCTATAAAGCCTGGTCGCACCTTTCTCACCGCCTTTTTAGTGCTGTTTGCCAGCTGACGCAGAGGCCTGGAGAAGAGTGCTTTATTTAGGTGGATTTTAAACCTTAATGGCTAAAGCTGACATCGAGGTAGATAAGTGGTTTCCTAGCTCCTCTGCATGGACTGATGAAGACAGGATGTAAAGCTAAGAGCTGTTTATCAGTCTCAGCTACACATGCACGCACGCACGCACGCACGCACGCACACACACACACACACACACACAAAATTAGGTTTCTTCTTCCAGCCAAAGACTCTCAACTGTTGATCTTTTTAATGGCAGCTGGCAGGTACAGGCAGGATTTAGCTTCCCATCAGGTGAACTGGTTATATATCAGTGTGTGTGGAAAATGGGGAGTACGGCCCTGCAACAAAATTACCAGCTTATGCATGACAGGTAACCAACATCCACTGTGGCTGTCAAGACGTTTGCCCCCTGGCTTTGTGAGTTACAACTTGAACAGTTTCCTTTGCTATTGCGAGTAAGCAATGTATAGGATAAAGCAGAGAAGCATGACAGTGAGAAAGAGAGACTCTGAGAATTAGGTTTGAATTTGACCTCTGACACACTTCAGATTCAACTACCATCCAGAGCCATGTCAGTCAGAAATGCAAACAACTTTTTTTAAATGGCGGCACCTTCTGACCTTTACCAGCAGAGCCCCATTCTTTATGTTGAGGTTAACTCTTGAAACACCGCCTCTGTGCTTTCGAGTCGTCAACACCAAGAATAGAACAACAGCTGTGAGGTGACATTTGAACATCGTCTTATTACCGTATGTGAATAATTGCATATCAGCAACAGTTTAAAGTAGCAAATGAAATCATAGCAAATGATGAAAGTATCAAAATGAATGAATAACACTGTGTATGAGGAATGAAATGATATGAAAAAACAAAAAAAGTCTGGATTGTCAGGATTCAAGAGATATACTGTATTTAACCAAAAATACATGCATACAAGGTGTTATTTTACGTTTTATGTAACCTGTCCTGCTGCGGTTCGAAGCCCTCCTTTGCATCCAGCGTCTGCAGAAATCTCTTTCATGGTGGCGGCTGGAATTTGTTGGATGGGGGAGGGAGGCCGGTTTGAAATAGCAAAGCTCTGGGAACCATGACAGTGTGCAGAAGATGAAGGGAGCGAAGGTGGGAAAGGGGGCGAGAGGGCTGAGAGCTAGAGGCTCAATGGTATAGGAATGCAGTGAGTTATGGGGTTAGATTGGCATCAAATAGAAAGTAATCAAAGTTATGGTGCACATTCTGTGTGAATAAATGATGAGTATTTGCAGTCTGGTCTGCCTGAGGCTGTGCTTGTTTGTTAGGGTAGTTTGTTGTGGTGATTAGAAGTGTGTTCATGTTAACTAGGGATGCAATGCTGGCCGGCTCTGTGTCTGTGTGCAACTGTTGTACACATGCTGTATATGCTGCTGTCATCGTTTTTAAGTAAAGATTTAGCAGCATTCAGTGAGTCTAAGTGGAGATAATTCTTTTTTAATATTTAGAAACTCAAAAAGAAAAAAACTACCCTATGACCGTGCCGTGCTGTATTCGCCAAGTATTGCTCCAGTCTGTCTTTAATTCCTCGCCTTGTGTTGTGAAGCCTGTTTATGCTCTGGATCTGTGTGTGATTTATGCTGCAGCCAGCGCTGGAGGAGAGCAGGCAGAGAAGAAATCAATGACACCTTCAGCTGCTTATTTATGGTTGCAACGAACCCTGTGAGTCTCGGCTGGATGAGAAACTGGCCTCCAACAGGGGAGGGAGGTGGGAGGCTGGGGGGGGGGGGGTGATCTGTAATGAGGAATGACATGGAGAGTTAGAAAGTCCTGAGTCAGGGCCTCAGGGTGGGGCAGAGGAGAAATGGTATGAAATGCATGTGGACATATCTAAAGGTTATAAAGGCATGGTTGCCTGGAATTTGACACAACATATCTCTCAACGAGCAGTTTTTTTAGTCACGTGTGTCACAGGTTCACAGGTAGCAGAAGTCTATATTAGATTAACATAAGCTGCAGACTGAAAATTAGCCCAACCTCTTGCCAGCAGAAAGTGTTACAGCTGCAGGCTTTCATCAGGGTTGTGTGTTTTTTCTCATGGCGGCTGGCAGCTACAGGTAGGTCGTGACCTCCATCGCAAACAAAATATGTGATTCTAATACAGTGTATGCTGACACATCTGCCAGCTGCTGTTGGTAAAATGCTTCACACGTCATGTCGTGACACGCTATAGAAGCATTCTGAATTTGTGTCATAGCGCTTAGTGCGTACATAAGACCTGATTACGCAGAGAGTCAGAAGCTCACAGCCAGAACGTTTTATTCAGACCGTCCAGGATGGGCAGTAAAATCGAGGTGTTATTGTGTTGTTATTTATTTTGCACTGTAGCATGTTTGAGTTGAGATTGAGTTGCAGCTACCTCACTCACATCTACTGTGAAAAAGTGATGATGGTTTGTGTCGTTGAGCAGGAGTCATGGTTCGCGGAAGAGAGTCCATAGATGTCAATGAAAGTGATTGATCTGCCTAATGCAATCAGAGTTCTTCTGTTTGCTCTGTCTCTGATCCTTACCTTTCTTTGTCTTTGTCTCGCTGTCTTTCAGCTCCCTTTGGACCTCATTTCACAGAGTGCATCTCGAGGGACCAGGAGACATTCCGATGTTGGTGGAGTCCAGGCAGCTTTCACAACCTGTCCTCCCCTGGAGTCCTCAGAGTCTTCTACCTTAAGAAAGAGTGAGTGTGATGGCCTTGTTTCTTACCAGGAGAAGTTCAAGTAATTGTTTTGCGTGTGTGTGTGTGCATATGTGAGTCCCCTTATAAATGTCACAGCCTTCATTTCTTGCTTTGCTTCTTCTTCTCTTTCTCCCTTCATTGCTTCCCTCCTTCAGCTCGCCAACCAGCGAATGGAAAGAGTGTCCAGAGTATATCCATTCAAGCAGGGAGTGCTTCTTCGATGTAAATCACACATCTGTTTGGATCCCCTACTGCATGCAGCTCCGCAGCCAAAACAACATCACCTATTTCAATGAGGACGACTGTTTCACTGTGGAGAATATTGGTTAGTAACAAAACGTTTGTGCATCTGTCCTGATTTTTGCAATATGTCCACTGAATTGGGGGAACTCTACATTGCATTTTCAGTGGACTTGACATTGTGAAACGTGTTCGAGCACACTTGTAGTACAGTTGTAGGAGCTTGACTGATGATGGGGGATATTTACAGATTTTTGAGTAAATTTATTCAGACAGAGAGAACCATATACTGTGAGATTGCGCAAAATGGGTGCTGCAGTATGACAGATCACCCGCACAAAATGGTTTCCATGAAAATGAGACTTGCTGCTTGCACATCAGCTTCCCCAGCAAATGTCACCTGCTTGTCAATATCCCAGTGTGATAGCGTGTCAGATACAGAGTGTTTACATGGTACATGTTTTGATGTTTGATGGCCTTTATCTCACCAGGACTGCGGAAGATGCTGATATACTGTATTATCATATGGCGATATCATATGTTTGCTGATAGCTCTTCCATGAAGAGACCTGTTCATTTATCTCTTCGCATTTGTGTGCAAATTGATTGTCAACATGTTTTGATTCAGTAACATTTGTAGCATTGTCCTCTTTTTCCACTGAATCCACAGTATTGTGTAAAGAGGCTATTGATGGTTGGTCTATCCATTTATGCAGGACTGTGTGTTCCTCAAAGAACAAACACTTGTTTTCACTCCATGGCTTTTCCTCCGTCCTTCCTTGTGCAACCTGTGTGAACTATTTGCCTCAAATAATCTAATCTAATCTAAATTTGAGAAAATTGCTGTGAAATTCGAAGATGCACCCTTTTAGTGTTGTTTAGCTCCCTCAGCTGGTTAGCATAAGAGTAGTCATAAAAATGTTGTTCATTTCATTGAAGTACTGTGGTGTGTAATGAACATTATTCTAGTTTCATTTAATTTTTTTTTTGAGTGAGTACAGGTTGATTTTTTTTTTATTGCTACATCAATCTAGCACATAAATAAAACATGCAGAATAGGTGACTTATATACTGTCGATTTTTTTAATTCTTTGATTTATACGACATATAACACAGTATTTTCTTTGATTAACTATAATGATTTATTTGCTCATGTACACATGATCGAGTACATTCAAAGCCATCGCTTCATTCACAATATTCAATGATAGAAGTCGCTCTAAGTGTTTTTATTCTCTCTCAAACTCAACTTTTGCCTTCTTCCTGACAGTGCGTCCTGACCCGCCAGTGTCTTTAAACTGGACCCTGCTTAATATAAGTCCCTCCGGGCTAAGTTATGATGTCATGGTCAATTGGGAGCCCCCGCCCTCTGCAGACGTCAGGGCAGGCTGGATGCGTATAGAGTATGAGATCCAGTACAGAGAGAGAAATACCACAAACTGGGAAGCAGTAAGTCTTCTGTTTTTTTACTTGATCATAAATTCTCTGTCTTCCTTCTTTGCTTTTATGCACACACACTTCTACATGTCTGGACACATGAAAAAATACACCTTAAAACTTACCCAAAAAAATGCCTTTGTGCCATTGCACAAGCTCACGCAAATGCAAACAATCATGCACCCTCTTTAAAGTAAATTGTAGGTAGGTCATACAGGCACAGTATCGTGTTTGGGGGGGGGGGGGGGGGGGGGGGGGGGGGGGGGGGGGGGGGGGGGGGGGGGGGGGGGGGGGGGGGGGGGGG
>JBBPCS010000386.1:7737946-7753324 GCA_037974645.1 Hollardia meadi | reverse complement strand
CACACACACACACACACACACACACACACACACACACACACACACACACACACACACACACACACACACAAACACTGACAACTGTGAACAGATTATGTTCATCACGTCTGTCCTGCTGTTGCAGGTTAATGATGATTCTGTTGCCACCAGTTCCTGCACCCAAAATTAAAGGCATCGATCCAGAGCTGTTTAAGGTACATTGATGTCTCTGTTGTTATTCTGCCTTGTCTGGGTTTTTCCTTGTGTTAATATACATACTAGATCCCAACCTACAGTGTATATGTGCATACCCGGTCTTAGCTTGTTACAGATATGCTGTTACCTGATGGCTGATAATTTAACAAGAAATGGCAGTACTAACTATGCCAAGAATGCCAAGATGCTCAAAACAGTGACACCATTCCATAGTTTATCCACCAGAGAGCACTGACAATCACTGCAGCCAACACATGCATTGAGCATTGTTTACCCAGCAAAGTGATTATATAAAGTATTGTGCAACCACTGTTTTTTTTACAATTACATTTCCATTGTAACTTTGATTAAAAACAGACACTGCTGGGCATCCATGTGACTCAGTTGGCGGAGGCATCGCAGTCCACGTAATCATCACATCACCCACTGACCCTCTCACAATCGCAGCCTGTTTATCCTTTGTGTCAACTATCAAATAAAAGGAAAAATGTCCATAAATAATTTAAAAGCAAACAGGCTCTCTTGTTTTGCAGAAGCAAACAAGGACACTGAGGAATAATAAAGTGTGAAGAGGGTCTTGGGCGTGATGTGTATGTACACAGTGTATTGTATGTGTATCTCTCTCATCTGTGATGCCTTTAAGAGGCATCCAGCCTAAAAAAAATTCTAATAATAATGTGGCTGTTTCATGCGCAGACAAAGGTGAAACTCAAAAAACTTTTATTTTTACACGACTGTCTGCCTCCTGATTGCCACACGGACTGACATTCACATTTGTGCACGTGCAGAAGGGGAAGCTGGATGAGTTTAATTTCATCCTGAGTGGTGGAGGTATGGGTGGCCTACCGACTTACCCGCCGGATTTCTACCAAGACGAGCCATGGGTTGAGTTCATCGAGGTGGATGCTGAGGATGCAGATGCTGGAGAGAAGGAGGACAACCAGGGCTCAGACACCCAGAGGCTCTTGGATCTGCCAGAACCAGTCAGCCACCACATAAACATAGGGTGCTCCAATGCCATGAGGTACTGGACAGATTCTCATGTAAAGACTGTCTTTTCATGCTTCCAGATGACTCTACAAATATGAACCTCTGTTCTTTTCCTCTTTTTCCTCCTGTTTCCGTCTCCCCCAGCTTCCCTAATGATGACTCAGGCCGCGCCAGCTGTTGTGACACAGATATGTCCAATCAAGACACTCTAATGCTGATGGCCACCCTGCTGCCAGGCCAACCTGAGGATGGAGAACCCTCCTTTGATGTTGAAGAAAGAGCCCCGGCCCTGGACAGAGGCAAGAGGCCTGTCGTCCAAGCCCAAACTGGAGGGCCCCAGACTTGGATCAACACAGACTTCTATGCCCAGGTCAGCAATGTGATGCCCTCCGGAGGCGTGGTGCTGTCTCCTGGCCAGCAACTCCGAATCCAGGAGAGCGCCCCATCCACAGAGGAGGAAACACAAAAGAAGGCAAAAGATCCCGAAGACAGCGAGGGCACTGAGGAAAAGAAGTGGAATGAGCAGCAGATTCAGCTGCTGGTAGTGGATGCAGAAGGAAGCGGCTACACCACGGAGAGCAGTGCTCGGCAGATCAACACTCCCCCTTGCTCCCCCATGCCTGGTGAGGGTTATCAAACCATACACCCTCAGCCAGCGGAGACCAAACCTGCAGCTACAGCAGGAAATAATCAATCACCTTACATTCTTCCTGACTCTCCCCAATCCCAAGTCTTTGCCCCTGTTGCAGACTACACAGTGGTACAGGAGGTGGACAGTCAACACAGTCTGCTCCTCAATCCGCCTCCCCGCCAGTCTCCTCCTCCCTGCCTGCCACAGCACCCCCTCAAGGCCCTGCCTGCTATGCCCGTAGGGTACATCACCCCAGACCTGTTGGGGAACCTCTCACCGTGAAATGACAATGCCATTAGGCCTTTAGGTGGAAGGTTGATTGACCAGGAAGTCCCCTGCGGTCACAAAAGCCTGTTTCCAACCAAACCAGATTCCTGCTGGAAACCAAAAAAAAAACTTGCAGCACACAGTTAAGATGAGAGTGTACAGGTGTTTGTTTTGACAGGGTGCTGAAAGGGAGATGTAAAATGCCGAAAGCTGCTTTCTTCACTCTTTTACATCTGCTCCGTCAGCTAATTTGATGCAGAGGCAGCCAAATGTAAACATCACAAACCAAATGCACAGTTTGCTCTATTCGCTGACAAGATGTAGACAGAGAATAGGCTGATACGGTGATTGTAATGAGTCACAAAGCATTAGCTCACCACTAAACTGCCTTGGATCACATTACACCTCTTGCCAATTGTGTTTAGAGCAATGTTGAAGTCTTAATCTTACAGAAAAAGTGTGTGATTGATTGAGAGAAGAAGTAATTGCTGTTGTTGGTACCTTTTGTTGGCAGATATGTTTTGCTGCTCAATTGTGGCCTATTTTATATTCTTAAATTTCTTATCTCATCATGTCATCTTATTAGGACTTCACTAGAGATATATTTTTATACAGAAAGGCATTAGCTGAAGGACACCCCCCACCCTCTAAGATACAGTTGAAAACAACACTATGCAGTTATACCTAGCATTCCTGGCATCATTTTGTTTAATAGTATGCTATTAATATTTTTATGAATAAGTGGCCAAAAGTAGATTATATATGGATATTTTTTTCTCTGCAGCCACTATAGCATTTAGTAGAAGAAATACTTTCAATAACTGAAAAAAAATCAAACACTATAAATGCACACGCACAGATAAGTAATTTGGGGCAAAATACCATCAACCTCCTGACAAATACTATTATATCTCTTTCCTTCCATGGGGGATATTGTAAGGCATTCTTGAAAATGAAGGAAATCATTAACTGAAGTAGAAATAGAGGTGACAAATAAAGGGAAATTACAATATTTCATCATTAACTAATTCCTGGAATTAATTGTATATTATAGACTGATTATACATGTCTGTGTCCCAGTAGCATGGAGTTTTTATTTTATTCTGACCTGCATACTGAAAACATGTCACTTAACAATGCTTAACAGCAGGAAGGATTTGTTCAGATTCAGTGACAGCTGGGAGCTGCTCAGTACAAACAGTGTAGTGTAGTACACTGAGCACCACCAAGTGCCTTACTCAAGAGCATGTTATTAAGCAGAAAGGAAGGGACACAGACACACAAACAGCAGTTCAGAAAAAAACAACAACAACAGATGTTGCATTTCATTCTGTAGCAGCAGCCAAATCTCACCTTTACGAGCAGAACTCACTCACAACCTCTTAAACGGAAACCTTAATGATTAAGCTTTCTTCTGTGAAGTTGTATTCTGCTCATGTTGCGTTGTTATTGCAGGGACAGCAACTGGAACAAGTTGAAAGACTGTGAAAGTATGTAATAGCTGTAATTAGCTAACATTTTATACTTATTATCTGCCAAGTATATCGTGTTAACAACCTGTGCCTATACTAGTGTTATTGGCTTGCCATTTCTGTGCTACAGTATGCTTGCGTAAATAGGATTTTTGCATTGGTATGCACAAGTACTGCTATGTATCAGTGAATTGGTGCAAAGCCTCTGTGCATGAATTCACTACTAAAAACCTGCACATTCACTAACTAGGCAACATGCATGCATGCAAACACACACACACACACACACACACTACATGAAAAACATTTGCCTTAATTGATATTTAATGTTGCCCGCCTGGCTTCCTCGTCAATAGGAAATTTGTTGCAAGGATGAACTTTTTCTAAAGCCATTAAGCCATAATTCTGACTTTTCCGATCATGCTCGTAAACAACTGACTACGATTCCCAAGCCAAACATTTTAATTGTGATATGTCCTGAAGTTCCAAGTTCTAGTTTGATAGAGCAACAAACACATAGACAGAAGAGAATATTTTTCCCAAGAGATTCAGATACGGTGGGCAGATGTGTAATTAGACATGGATTCCTAGTTACTTTGCCCCCATTATAATAAACAAATTTAGGACATAATTTAGGTGGAATCTCTTGCTTAGTCAATGATTTAGTCACATTAGCTTTTAGTGTAAGATTGCCCTTGGTTCATTGACAGTGTAATCATGCAATAATCAGTAATCGGTGTACTAATGGCCTGTGTGGGTGAGAGGATAGCAGAGGAGAGCTTTTGTAAAGGTTTTATGTTCCTCCTAGGTTTTCAATCCTGCAAATTCTACAACCATAAAGGCTTTGACAATATGCCTGTGACACACGCAGCAGCATAGCATACTACATAATAGAAGCTATTTAAGCTTAGGCCAATAGAGGTTTTGCGATGTGCATGGTTTTGTGACGCAACACAATGAATTTCCATGAATGAGTCGGAAGCATTGTTATTGTATAACGCCAAGGCAGCCTCCGAATAGTCACATCACACCATAAACAAAACATACAGCACTTCACAATGCTATGGGAGCCATTCTTGAGATAAGCAGGCAAATTACTTGGTAAGGAGAGGTCATTTGTATCAGACAATCCCATAAAGAAGAGGGACAAAGCAAAATCCATAAATTGGCAGGTTTTTGTGAATGTATGTGCCATTTCTCTTTTTTTCACTTTTCTGAAAGAGCTCAGTGTTCTGCTGTTGTTGCCTGTAGTGCTGATGATACCAGCAAGTCAATGCTTTTGCAGAAATGTCTTAATATATTTAATAGTGCTGTTAAGAATACAAGTATAGTATATATTTTCATGTCATCAATGTTACTAATCACAGTGCTGCTCGTTACATGTATCTTTCCTGCATTCAGCCTCACTGTGGTGGGACGGGGTCATTTATAAGGGAGTGCAGCGATCGCTATTGTGTACAAGTGTAAATGTTTGCGATAAAATATGCTAATTGGATGATGGTGATATCTGTTGCCTGGGAGAAATGGGAAGGTGTGATTTGGTTCAGTTATCTGTTTAGTCCAGCTGCAATGCGGTCTTCTCGTGATGCTCATCCCACATTCAGAGTTTACTGCCATCCAAAGATCCCCACGAGGCTCTCTGTGAATTTGAAGGAAATTATGGTAAAAGCACTGTGAAGGCTCTGTTTCAGTTGCACCCTGGTGATTGTGAATGTGTGCAAACTGGAATATGCAATGCAATTAGGATATCGAGGAAAAGTTGTTTAAAAAACAACAAAAAAACTTTAAGTCACTGAAAGTGTTTTTTAAAGGTTACAGGAGGAAGATAAGTAGGGAGGTACTTTTATTGTTTAAGCTCATTGTGCAGGTGTTTACTACATTGTGTCTGCATTTCTTCTTTTTTTTGCCAGTTCACAATTAGCTCATTCTTAATGTAGTGTAAAAGTTTGCAGCTGTTATTTCAAGCTTATACACCGATCAGCCACAACATTAAAACCCCTGACAGTTGAAATGAATAACATTGACCATCTCGCTACAGTGTAATATTCTGCTGGGAAACCCTGGATCCTGGCATTCATGTGGATGCCAATTGGCACAAACCATCCGCCCAAACACACTTACAGATCAAGCACACCCCCCATGGCACCAGCACACCCCGATGACATTGGTCCCCCAGCAGGACAATGCGTGCTGCCACTCCACAAAAACTGCTCAGGAACAGCCCGAGGAATGTGACAAAGAGCTTAAGGCGTCCACCTGGCCTCACAATACCCCAGCTCCAAATCTGATTGAGCTACATGGGATGTGCCTGAAAAATTCCGATCCATGGAGTGCTGAAACAATGTTTTGGAGGGTTTTATGGGTCAAAGAACATCCACATGAATACCAGGACCCAGGGTTTTCCACTAGAACATTGTACTGTAGTCATGATCAGTGTCATTCACTTGATCTGTCAGTGGTTTTAATGTTGTGGCTGATCGGTGTAAATGTTTCAGATACTTTAGAGCAAGCACTTTGTACACATATCTATCTGATGTTTAAAATTTAGCATTTTTAGACTAAATCAAGTCTATGAATTACCTGTTATTATAGAACCGCATTACGTTTTTATTCAGCACAATAATTAGACAAAGAGAATCTCTGTCAATATTAATAAGCTTCAGTTTTGTTCTACAGAGTTTATGTTTGTTGGACATATTTTACACTACCAGATTGATAGAATGATGTACTGTAATGGAGTATTGAATGTTTGCTATAAGATTTATGGATAGATAGAGCAGATAGAAGTCATACAGGCAGAGTGAAATAGTTCAACTGTAACTCCACACTCTTACATACAGTATCTCCCAGTATGTGATTTCAGCATTTCATGATTGAAAAGTGCATCTGAATTGGCTACAGTGTTGTACAATGCTGTATTTTGGCCTCCAGCGTCTTGGTTGTCTGTCGGGTGGCTTTTGTCACTGTTAAGCCTGGAAATAATCTTGAATGCTGAAATTTGTGCTGGTACTCTTTATCAAAAAAACAGCCTTCAGCCAGCCCTTTATGCCTCTTGGTGGGGAAATATTTTAATTCTTGACTTGAGTACAGCATATACACCCTGTTTTTTTTTGGGTTTTTTTTTGTTGTTATGACTAGGCTCAGTGGCTCCCTTCTGTATTTCTATTCACGTATTATTTATTTGTCTGCTTAGAGCCCACCACCTAAACTTACAACAGTGGATGGGGCAGCATGAGAAAAGGGTATTCTTCGACATGTGTCATCCATGTGTCATAGAAAATATATATTATATTATATTATATTATATATATTTTATATATGTACAGTATATTCTACATGTCAGGAAATGGCTGCATTGCTGTTTCAAGTGTGGTCAAACTCAACCGTTTGCATTGGATTTATTAATTAATATGACTTTGCTCCATTTTTTTTATGCCTCAATCTTATTTTTCGGAACCTCTTGACCTTGGAGCCACTGTCCTTGTCTGTTGCACACTGTTTTAGTCAAGGCCAAGAGCTGTGTTGATCTTTGATGATTTGACATTGTTCTTTTACCACTTGAGCCTTTCTGGTGTTGTATGTGTGATAAATAAGCTCTCAACAAGTTACACAATATATACAGCATCTCAATTATATTGTCTATGTTTTCGTCATCAGTTGTCCTCAAAAATAAAAGAAAGCATTTAACTGGTGTGGTGTCAGTTGGTAATTATGTTTTGCGAAGATGTTTTGTGTGTTTCTAAAGCCTCCTTCTAAACTCTGTACACCTTAAATTGGACCCATTCGGACTCTATTTAATTTATACTAAAAAAAATAATGTTGGTGTTGGAGATGCAAAAAGTGAATTAAACAAATTAGATTTCACTGGGTTATCAAGATCATGTTGCACATCAGTAATTTGTAATTTCAACGTAATCGTAAATTGCCAAACTGTTCACAAGACCTCCTTAACTTCCTGCCAACTGCGTCATTCAAAGTAAACAAGCAGCACACTGCACAGAAAGGTCAGCTCAGATCAGCACTCAGCGACAGGAAAGGATGTTATTGAACAAAATGTACAGCCCACTGTGGGAGAGTTCAGATGCAAATTGGTTTGCAAGTGTCGGAGAGAGAGGAAAACAGGAATTGTGTGGTGGTTGTTGGGTGGGGAGTGCATGCTTGTTTGAGAGCAACACAGGAGCACTTTGTGTGTGGAATGAGTTCACAAGTGTGTGGTTCTCTCTCTCTGTCTCTCTAGCGCTGCCGCACTAAGTGGAGAGGAAACGGCTGCAGAAACAGTTGTGCATCGTGGCGAAAGCATATCGGACAATTAAGATAGAGGCTGTGTATTGCACTGCTCCGTGTGTGGCTGATTGAATCAGAGAGACAGCCACTCACAGCTCTTCGTCTCAGGACATTGCTGGTAATTACCCATAAGTCACTGTTCCCCTGTATTGGATCTTCAGCCCAATTACGCCCACACAAGCAGTCCACCTAGGCCTCATTTATTACCTCCGGTTGCTTGTTGACCTTTTCAGACACACACTTCGACAGACAATTCACATACATTACACTGTGCAGAGGGTGTTGCTCTTTAAGTCTTGAAGACGATTTCACCGGTTTTGAGCTGTGCCTTTCTACATCATTTCGTAAGTGTTGGCATAGAAAAATGAGCTTCTCTTGTTGAACGCACAATTGTTAGTACCACATATGGCCATGGCCATTTTACATAAACTAACAGTACCACACTAACAAACCAAATGGACACATTTTATTTAAACAGAATAAACAACTATTTTCTTATTGTGTTTTCTCTTTTCTGGAGCTGATTCTTGACTTTAGAATAAAAGGAGGCAAAGACACACACACCCCTGTGTATGTCAATAGAGCTGAGGTGGTGCAGGTGAACAATTTTAGGATCGTGGGAATTACCGTCAAATTGAACCTGCAATTGGTCATCATCACACATATCCTCCCTGACAAAGAAAGCACAGAAACAGCTGTACTGCTCTACTTTTAAGGAAACTTCAATAGGCAAAATTCCCATGCCAAGTTCTTGTTAACTTCTACATAGGAATAATGGAAAGCATCCTGACTGAAAACGTCACAAACTGGCATGGTTGGTGCACGGCCCAAGACAGGAAGGCTCTGCAGCGGTTGATTGAAACAGCCCAGAGCATCACTGGTACCCATCTACCGATATCGGTGAGGTGAGGTTCCTGCGCAGACCCAAAGGATACTAAAAGACAACTCCCACCCCAACGTACCACCAGAGTACGGAGCAGCTTTTTTGACACTACCCAATTCATCCTCCACACTCCACCTTTAAATAGTTTTTATTTATGTCACGTGGTTATTTATTCATCTGATATATCTCATATCATCTTATATTGGTATTTTTCATCATATAATCTTGTGTTGTGTAATGACCATTAAACTCTTGATTCTAATGATTTGTACAGTCTATCATCAGTACAAAAGCAAAAAGAGTTGTAACAGTGATCGACATCTACAATCTGCTGTATATGCACAGGTGTCACAAATCAGCCATATAGTTGAGGAACCAAAATATGTAACAGGTTTCCACTTAAAAGCATGATCTGAAATGATGAGAGCTCATAGACTATTGCAAATATTCCGAGCTGTGTTTGAACATGTATGACAGAGACGGTGGAGAAAGACGGCGAATATGCATGATCCTTGAAAATGATATTTCATCAGGGAAAATAAAAATCACCTTAGTGAATGATGTTTTGAAATGAAGAGGCACTCCAAAGCTCATTTGGGTGGAGCAGTCAAAGAATGTGTTAAGCCTGTAAGAGGTCAGTAAAGAGGACAAGCTCAATCAGTAAACTAGCTGTTGAAAGTGTGTGTGGTATTTTATTGTGCAGCCCTTCACTGCCATCTGCTGACAAGTAGGCCCTATTGGACAAAACCCTTAAACAAACAGTATTTACTCCAAATATATATCAGTAAAAACAGTTTTATCTACTTAACAGCATGGGGGACATAAAGTAAGATCTGTGTATTAATGGATTTTAATGACATGCTACAGACTCCTATGAAGATCATTTAAAAGTATTGTGGGCAATATGACCCCTCTGCTTTGTTGCAGTCACATGTGTCCAACTTCTCAGGCACGTGCAGAGTAGTTGTCAAATACCATCAAGGGTCCCTCCCCTCGGACATACAATCCACGGCACACTCCACAATTCCTCTTACACAGCACATTTGACAGTCAGTATGCTTACTGTATTCATTCACGGTCAACTTCTGACAAAAACACACATAACAAATTTAAAAACGTAGCCCAGCCATCTTTATTTAACTCTCATTTTCCATGTTTGACCACCTTAACACAATACAGTTCTCTGTGCGAGCATCAGGTTTTCAGGGTGACGGTTGTCTTCCCACAGAAGCCATCATTAAGTACAGAGTGTATTCCACCAGTCATCTCTTCTTCCTCCGACCTTTCTTTAACTAGAGCCTCATATTTTTATTTTTATTTTAGAAAGCTCGGTGTCCATGCGTGCAATTTGCAACCTACAGAGCAAATCTAGAAAATGCAAAGAAAAACGCATACAAGAATTCCAAGGACTCAATATTTAAAATGTGCACGTTTGTGGTAAATATATGTGTTTGTGTGAGTTCAAAGCAAAAACAAAGAGAAAGTCATGTGGTGTGGTGTGCTCCAGAACAATGATCAACAATTGGTTCAAAAATTTAAAAACAATTCAACAATGCTCTACAGACACAAACATCATTGGTATTGCATTTAAATCTTTTTTTTTATTTTTTATTTTTTTAGGATTTGTCCCCACTAATGGGCCAGTGCTTTCAGGCTTCCACCCAAAAAAGATTTCTAGTGATAACCTAATTCAGAGAATATTATGTGCTGTGATAGTACCTTCTGTTATTGTTCCTTCATTATTATTTTTTTTTTGCAGTATTTTCAGATTCTGTCTCATTCTTTTCTGTTTCCTCAAATATCCCTTGATATTGAACTTATTGAAATATTTGAAGTGTTTGCCATGTTCCTGAACTACCCCCTCCTCTCTCTCCTGCCTGACTTCAAGCAGACGCCACTAGAGCGTAGTTTCTGCGCCTGGTTTCATTAAGGGTGGAGAGAGCAAAGTGGAAGAGGCAATTTATGAACACGACAACCACATACACTCCTGAGAAAGGGTGAGAACAACCCACTGACGGACATGGTGAGGCAGATCAAATGCGACCGTTATTCTTATTTTATCAGTGTGATATTGATGATGTTCATCTATGCCACGTTGTCAGGGGTGCCCTGCCCTCTCCCAGGGTAATACTTGTTGGTAAAAAGAGCTCTTGGCCACTGGTGTTTCTGGTATTAATATGAGGCTGAAATCAGAGCCAGCTTACAGCTGTTCTCATCCTCAGCTTACACCGTGGGGTCAGGCTCATTGGGCTGGCTGAGGCTGTTGTCAGTCAGCAGGAGGTGAGCGTCACTGTCAGGTCTCCCTGACATTATTGGCTTCAGCGCCTATCAGTCCGTGTCACCGTCAGGAGGCGGGCAGCGCCTCATCACAGTGTCAGAGACCGACGGGCTGCTCACTCCCCACATCGCCAAACAGCCTGCGTCAGTGTCAGCATCAGCTGGCCTTGGGAGAGGCTTCATTGTCAGAGCCTTCTGCCCACTGTCAGCTGTGCTTTGATTTTCATGTAGCCTGCTTTGATACTCAAGGCCTCACAGTGGCTCCATCGGCCTCCTGTGGCAGCTGATGCATGTTCACTACTTGCTGCATCTGGCCTAAATCTAAATGATGTTGCCTTTGAGACACACCATCTTGCACATGCCCCTGCTGTCTAACACCTTGCTGACTTTGACCTTGTCCATGGTCACCGCCATGGCCATCATGACCGTGGTTGTGATTGCGACCATGGCCGACACCGCGGGGGTGAAAACCGTGGTTATCCCCTTGGTGGCCATGACCATGGTGATGTCCATGATGGTGACCATGTCCAGTGGCTTCCTCTACAGGTGGGATTGTGTCTCCATTAGGCTGTGCATCTGCTTTCTCTTTGCACTCCTCTGGGGTGTCAGTGCTCTGTGGAAAAAAATTAGATAAATGGACACAGAGACAGAAGAGATTTCAGTGTATGAGCTTATCTTTGACATAAATGTGTTTGCAACATATTATCTGAGGACTTATGTTTATTTAAATTAGTGTGTTTTCTTGCAGTTATGTGCGGTCTATACCTCATGTGTACACTCGCCACAGATCCGTTTGCAGTAGGTATCTTTGATTGCACCCTCCACATGGCCTATTCCGATGACGGAGTATGGAAGTGAAATGTGGTGGGTGAGACGGCCACACCTGATCACAAATGGATAGAAAAGCAATGTTAGTAAAAATAAAAAAAGAAGAATGAAAATGTAAATGTAAAAGTGTCCACTAAAGGTAACAAACCTGTCATAAACGAGAAAGTCATCTTTCTCTCCGCTCAGTGTCCGCCAGACATCAGGCTGTTGCTCATCCTGTTTGTACAGAGTGATGTGCTCTGAGAGTCTCTGTTCCAGCATGGTGTGCAGGCGCTGTGCTTGCGCCCCCTTGTGGTTAACGACCATGTAGACCACGTCCTTCAGACCCTGACTCTCCAGCTTCTGGCGCAGGTCGTCCATTCTGCTCGGATGAGGGAAATCAGAGACCATGAGTTGAAAAGTCAGTTGCCAAGTAACAAAAAAAAAGTTTTCCTGGATATTCTGCTTAAAAAGCACGTATGAACAGGACGCACTCTGTCGAGAGTGAATTCGTAGTTGCATAGGAAGGACCACCTTGCTGCCAACCTGGCAACCATTGCAGAAAGGGCCATAAAATTTAACTGACACTGTCAAATATCAATTTTTTTTTTTTTTTTTTGGTAACACTCCCTGACTAAACAAGCAGTGTGAATGTCATGCTTTAGGGCTCCTGTGGTGATGCAACGTAATTAAGGATGCACAATACAGATAACTGATAATTTCACATTTTTGTATTGTAAAAAGAAGTTCATAACTTGTAGTTGATAAGAGAGGCTAAAATGTATGCTAAAATGTTCAAAGACGCATGATTTAATATTCCATAGCTCTAATAAGATGTATTGTGTTAAAACTTGTGGATTTCTACCTTCCTCTCGGGAAAGATCGGCCGATAGCCTATAACATAAATTTCCCATTATCGGCCCAATGATTTATCTGTCCAATAAATATAGGGCATACCTACATATATTGTCATGCTTTGTCTTTGAATGGACGTAAGTGCATAACAAAATGTCAAGGTGGACTCAGTGGATTTTTCTACCACATGATAGCCACATACCTGGAAGCCTGCACCAAGCAGAACAATCAGCTGGCCTCTAAGAGGGCCACCACCGTCACACGGCCCATTGCCCCCGTCATTGGATCTACCTCCCCTATCTTCCAGGCTGGCGGCAGCTGACAGCGTGGCCCACCCCCGTCACTCTCTGCACCGCCCCCATGGAGCAGGCAGAGGGTGATAAGCATGCTGAGGCACGCCCACATCCCTGCGGTGCCTCCTCACTGCCCCAATCCGCTGAGCAGAGAGAGGAAGGGGGGATAGTGTGGGAGGGGGAAAGAGAGGACAGAAGGAGGAGATAACTTTAGAAATTTGGACAGCAACTCAGCATACACAAGTGACAGGACTGTACAAAAGGTCAAAGAAGGGTTATCATTTTTACAAATCGTCCTATCCTGCCACACTGTTACCTCAAAGAAGTTCCCAAATCTGTGCTTGTGCTGTTTCTATACAAATTTATGCTCATGAATACATAGTATCTACAAATAAATACAGTCCAACGGGAAGCAGGCTTGAATGTCGAAGGTATAACGTCTAACATTTCTGCAGTGTGTTGCCGTGCATGAAAGGTTAAATAATGTAGAAAATGATTCAGCTGAAGTGGGATACAATGATACACTGAAAATATTTGCATTTAACAAAGGTTCAAATATATTGTATTGTATTATTATTATTATTGTTATTGTAAAAGGAAACACCAATAAATATATTTTGATTTCTGGGTATTTACTGTAAAATGTAATGAATTCTTTCACTCACCGTTTGGTGAAAAAGTTTCCTTCTCTCCGCTCAGCTCAGCACTGTTGCAACTCCTTGAACAAAAACAAGTCTCTTCCTCCCCTGCTCCCCCCTTTTATACTCTGCCTGTTGTTTTTCAACCCAAATGGAGGACAAAGTTCAGTCCCCGCTGTCTGCTGATGCCTACACTTTTCTCAAGGTATTACAGTGCATGAATTCCCCATGTTGACAGGATACAAAAACTTTTTTTGTTTCGTAGCAACTGGCAGTTTGACAATATTGTGAGGAGAGAAAGTTACCTCTTTGTTATGGCTGATTAAGATAAGTGAGCTCTGGACATGCATGCATTAAAGTGCATGGATTGCATGAATTTGCCTTGCAAATCAAATGGAATGCTTTTACATATGATGATATGAGACGTAAGAACATGGAAAAACATTGTCCAATTCTGTTTTTACTGTTTTCAGCACAGAGAAGGGAAGTGAAAAAGGACAGAGGGCGGGACTCTGGTCGGTGTCCTGCATGTTTCTGCAAGGCCCACACAAACACAGACACATTCAATATGCACAAGTGGAATCTTTTCAGCATTTTGAGGGAAACTATCCTGCAGATTAATACATACAGACAGTAATAGTAGGAAAGTATGAACAGGGTATTGTAGAGCATTGAACATGGGAGCTCATAAGTGAGCAAATGACATCCTTATAGCTCAGGGCAGGCCAAAACAATATGTAACTACAATAACAGAGGAATTTAGCTCACCCAAGCAACAGAGGATAAACTGTGAACAACCTTAAACTCCAATCTGGCAGGTGTGGGTGTCTGTCTGCAGATATAGGCCATAGAGTTCAGAGCGGTGAGAACACTTATAAGATAACAAAGGTCTAAGGCCAGTTTTAACGAGGCCATCAAATGTAACTGACATTGTAGTTTGACAAAGAATATAATACTTTTAACACACAGTTGTGAATATAAGCTTTTATCTGAAGCTATGGTGAGTTGTACAGGGGATAGAAACAATACAAGTAACACCAGCACTGAATCAGACAATCTAATACAGTAGCCCTGCAGAAAGTATTATATTTGCAGCTTGTTGTTAGAGACGTGTTGTCTTTTTTTTCCCATGGTGGATTTTTAGGCTGTATTTTGCAACGTTGTTGGGTTGGGTGTCGAAGGCGAACTATGTTCACCCCCTGTATATCTCTAAGAGAGTCACCACTGTACATTCTCACAATTAATCCAAAGAGATTTGAATCAAGGGCAACTGGACTTGGTTGTAGAAACTTGAAGAAGTATTTCTCACAATGAAATATTTGAGATATTAATGAAGACAAGAGAACATCCATCGGTATGGATGCCTGGTTACATGACTTTCAAGCCAAAACATAGAACCAGATCTTCTTCAGTCCATTCTCATACACTTGAATATGTTTCCCATGTTAAGTTCTGAGGTGTAATCATTGATGATTAACTGAAAAAAACCCATATCAATTATGTATCTAACAAGGCTGCAGAAAATATTTGCATTTTATGGAGAGTAAGATGTATCTTGTCAAGAAAAAAAATCTTACTCTATGATTTATCCTTTTATATCTTATGGAAATATAGTATGGGCACACATATAAATCCAGTTTTTTATTTCAATTATTTATTGTTTGGGAATTGTATTCTCTTTTCCTTTTTAAATATATTTTAATACTTGTCACCACTGCAGCAATTCAAAATAATAGGAAAATTAGATGTGGTCTTTTGAACATCAGATCTCTGTCGTCCAAAGCTG
>JBBPCS010000386.1:7714898-7728487 GCA_037974645.1 Hollardia meadi | reverse complement strand
TGTGTGTGTGTGTGTGTGTGTGTGTGTGTGTGTGTGTGTGTGTGTGTGTGTGTGTGTGTGTGTGTGTGTGTGGATGTAAGTAAAATCATTTAGTCTTCCAAACAAAATATGAGCTGCGATGCATTTTGAATGCTCCTATGGAAAGCTATGCTATGAAAGGGAGCCTAATACCAGCCTGAATAATGCATACTGAAGCACAATTAGATATCTCAACACCATATTGCCACTTCAGAACTTTTTTTGTATTCAGTTACCTGAGGTCAATTATACTTTGCTGCATGAATCATTTAACAGCATACAGTAAAGATATCAGATGTTTGAATTTAATATACGTATATGTGGTATTCTGATGTTTACTTGCTGTAAAATTATGTGTTGTTTTTAAAACGTGCACCATATTTTCCTCTTAACACGTATTAAAAGGTGATGAGGACAATGTAGCTAACTTAGCACTGCCCCTTAATCTCCACCCTGGCTTCTCCACATCTAACTTCCCGTCCACATCTGTTCAGATCTGAAGTCACTGCAGTATGACAGAAAAAGAGCAATTTCCCTTCATTGACAAAAGCAAATGTCAAAGTGAGAATTGCCCCTCCTGGAAGAGCATAATCAAGAAAATTGGTTTCTGGGGGCAGATAATCCTCCATCAAATTATCTAGAGCTGAGCATCCTGGTTGGTCACTTCACACACTTCCATCTTAATTTTTAAAATCAACATATTCTTTTATTTTATCTTCCCTCTTGAGTTTCTGTTGGCACGAAATGTCACTTTCTCTGCATGCTTTTAAATGATTGTCATTGACCTTAATCTTGTTCCTTGGCACCACCAGACAAAGTGGCCATAAAGATCCTCGATAAAACCAAGCTGGATCAGAAAACCCAGAGGCTGCTGTCCAGAGAGATCTCCAGCATGGAGAAACTACACCATCCCAACGTCATACGCCTCTATGAGGTTTGGCTCATACACACGCTCGTACTGATTCATACATGAACTTCATCTGATATCAAGGGGTTTTCTCAGTGGTCGCTACATCTGGACGACATCTGCCATGCTTCCTTCTGTAGGTGGTGGAGACACTGTCACGGTTACACCTGGTGATGGAGTACGCAGGGGGAGGAGAGCTCTACAGCAAGATTACTACAGAGGGGAAACTCTCTGACACTGAAAGCAAGATCGTCTTTGCTCAGATCCTCTCTGCTGTTAAACACATGGTCAGTCCATAGAAGTTACATATAACTTAAATACTATGAATTTCGATGCATCATATATACAACTTATCACCCCTTATATCTAAAGTGACTATACAACATGTGCTTTTTAGGCATTCACTCACAACAGAGTGTTCTTATTATCCCTAGAATATTTATATATCATGAATAGTATGATGATATAAAAGAGCTGTCGTGGACAAAATTGAAGTTAATAGGGGTTAGCCCAGCTAACTGAATGCTAACAAGACTTCGGCCAATCATGTTTAATGTATCTACAATAATGAATCTAACTAGCAAAATCAAACAACATAACATCAGCTTGCCTTTGTGTGTGACTGTCGACCCTTCACGTTTTTAATCTTATTCACTGTTTTGGGTTCAGCATTCCTTTTTGACACCTACAATGGCACTCTTACCCTTGTAGACAGTTGTGCCAAGATACCGAGGAATATCATTCTATGTAGACACTCACTGCGTAACATATAACATGTTATAGCCCACACATCAAATGAAATGTCTCATTTTAACTACCTACTTACCTAATACATTTCCCCATCTTTTCAAAAGTGTGACAATGTTAAAGCTGTAACGTGGTCACACTTTTATTCTGTCTGTCCTTATGTCCTGCACTCACAGCGCCTCAGCATGATCTGATTTTTTTGTTGTTGTTGGTCATGCGATTGGCAGCTACAGCCCACTACACAACAGTGTTTACCGACCATGTTGAAACTTAAGTTTAACCAAGTTACACGAAATTTAACGGTTTGAGACTACCAAGCGATGGTAACGATGTGCAGGTGACAGCTGGTATTCGATTTGCTGTTGGTGACACATTCCCATTCCCTATTGATGTGGGAGTCACGTGGTTGGATCTCTAATCTTTAAAGCCAGACCAGTTGTAACAATGACTTGTGTCTGTCTGTGTTGTGACATGTTTTTTTTTTCCAAAAAAAGATCTATTACTCTTTATTATTATGACCCAACAATGTTTAAATTATCATCTCTCCCTTTTCTAAAATTCCAGAATATATGAAAATGCAAATATTGTTCATTTCAAAAGTTTAACTGCTGGACACGAGATGTCTCCTACTTCTCTGAAAATGTCCATTCTCAATGTTTGTGCACTGGCGCCTTCCTGTTTCATCACTCTTGTCCAAGTTTTAAACTAGCTGACATGTCACAAAATGCTGCTTGTACATATCTTAACATGAGATCCAAGGTGAGCAAAGATTCTGCAGATGGATGTGAAAACAGCTATAAGTGTCAAACTCTGCACTGACGTCATTCTTCACAGCGAAGCTCAAACATCCGAATGAAGTAACAACAAGAGACACATACTGTATGTTTGACTGGAGGGTGCCAGTTTCATTACCAGAATGAATCTCTTGGATTTAAACTCCCACATTCAACAAAATCAGCTTGGGAATAAACTTTAAGCGGTGAGCAAACTTGAAAGTAGTTGACAATTCAATAATGCAGTTTCTCCTTGTTTTACCACAGCATGAAAACAACATCATCCACCGCGACCTGAAGGCAGAAAATGTTTTCTACACCAGCAGCTCATGTGTCAAGGTGGGGGACTTTGGCTTTAGCACACTAAGCCGCCGTAGTGAGACACTCAACACATTCTGCGGCTCTCCGCCTTATGCCGCGCCTGAGCTCTTTCGGGATGAGCATTATGTTGGCATCTTTGTAGACATCTGGGCCCTGGGGGTGGTGCTGTTCTTTATGGTGACAGGCACCATGCCATTCAGGGCGGACACTGTGGCCAAACTGAAGCGATGCATCTTGGAGGGGACCTACATCCTGCCCTCTTGGGTGCCAGAGGCATGCCAGAGGCTGATCAGGGGAATCCTCCAACCCATACCATCTGACCGCTGTACAGTGGAGCAGATGATGGGCTGTGAGTGGCTGCTCCCTGTGGACTTCCCGCGTGCCTTGGAGCCCTTTAAACTAGACCCATCCTACCTAGCAGAGAGTGAGCCCTCTGAACTTGTGGAGGAAGATATGGCGGTAAAGGCAGCATTGGAAACATTAGGAATCACTTCAGAACACATCCTCAACAACCAGGGGAAAGACTGCAGAAGCTCCATCACAGGGGTATATAGGATCCTGCTACACCGTGCACACAAGAGACGGGCTGTTGAGAGCGTGCCTGCAGTCACAAAAGTAGCCGGACCAACAAATAAAAAGGAACGACTAAAAGTGTACCGTAGTTTAAGGCACACATCTAAACTCTGTGTGATTCTGTGACAAAATGCTTTCCTTCACTCTGGAAATGAATTGGTTATAGTCTGGAATAAGATTGCATGGATTTACTTATAAATACAAAAGTGCTTCTCAATCCAGCAGTTTCGATTGAAATCACGGTATATAACCCCACTCAGCTCCTAAAATCTGGGATTTCTTACTTTAGTAGCCTATCGTTTCAGTTAATACGGACAATTAGTCTGTGAGAATGTTGTTGCCACTGAATCATCATTGTCTCCTCTTTCGACAGGAAGATGTAATCCTCATGAGATTTGGTAAATGTTATGAAATATAATTGATTGAAATAAAATAATGAGAATTAGATGGCATACATGACCTTTTATTTGAGTCATGCAGGCCAGATATTTATACCCCCCACCCATCCTTTGCTCGGTTGTGCTGGAACACCCATAAATCCTGCGAGAAATCAATGTAGCATAAATGAAAGAAAAGAGTTAGAGAAATCCACAGCATTATGTTGAGGTGATAAAATGGTGAGACATGCAGTCAGTACATGTGGTGTCTTTAATGTTTAATCGCACTTTTCTTCAATGCCTTAGCTTTCTATCGTTTTATGAACTCAGACAGACTCATTGTGATGGTATGAATAGAGATTTCACAACTTACTGTGTCTCTATGAGATGTTAGACTCATTAACTTGAATGACCTCAAACCAATTATCTTGTGGCCTGAAAAAGCCAACAAATGTCATTAAGTTCTGGATATCAACATAACTACTAAGTCATGTTTAGTAAATATGTTGGTATGTGTTAGTATGTACCTACTATGTTATAGTTGTTCATGTGGCAAAAAAAATCAATTTTCAGTTTAGACTGAAACGGAATTTTTTTATTTCAGTATAGGTTTTTTAATTATCTGATGCCATGTTAATGCTCATGTGCTGATTAAAATAAAAATAAAATTGAAATGCATCAGTCTTTTTCATGGAGCTTATAATGCTATTGCATTTATGTATATTTTATACACACCTCAGCAATCACTTAATGTTGTAACCCCATATTATATACTTTTGCCCTTATAGCCTTGTATACTTTTTGTCCCTCCCTCACCCATCCAACATCTTCCTATACATCACAAAGTGTGATGATATGTATGACATATTTCTATGTTTGCGTGTGTGAAAGAAGCCTAATCAAACAGTTAAAACTAAAACTGTGCTTGTTGCAAAGTACAAATATTCTAAACATTTACTATATAAAAATAAAATAGGATGATTTCTTAAAATGAAAAACCCTAACATGTTCAGTAGAGGGTTAATACAGATACACTTTAAAGGTGCATTCATATTTATTTTGAATTGAATCATTAATTGTTCAGTATTTAGCTTTTTTGTTGTTTTTCTGTTGTGTTGTACAGCAAAATATTATCACAATATAATACAGACCTGAATGATTGTGCTATGTAATAGCATCCAATAAACTTAATTTATTTTATTTATTTTAACTTATTTTATATAATAATAATTATGATGATAATTTAATAATATAATCGAGGCCTACATCTGTCACTGTCATTTTCTTATTTTACTGCTACCACATTGTATGTGCATGCAATGTGTACAAAACAGTGAAACAGTCTACAGTGCATGTGTAATACACTTCCCAGAAGCACCCAAGAAGTACACGTACCCATGTCCGCTTTTACGTGATGACGCAATTTTTGCCTTGTTGGAAGGTGGTTTCAGGAGGAAGCGTTGTGACGGTAGCAGGCTAGCGGCGAAGAAACGCTGAGTGGATACACCAAAAGACACCCGGACGCACTCACTCGAATGGTATTTTGTGTCTTTTCATCGAACGGTAAGAGAATGAAGGTCGCCATTAACTGTGTGTGATGTTTATCAGTGTGTTGAATGTCAGGAGTGACCGCGCCCTCTTGGCTTTAAAAATCATGCCAGGATTATTAAGCTAACAATAGCTCGTCAGTGTTGCCCTAAGACATTTCTTTCGTTCTGCCATTGAGTATGTAATGCACTATTTATTTCAGCCGTTTAAATCAAAAGCTCATGAATCATATTGCTCTTGTATGTTCATTGCAACGTTATTTAGGTCAATGGTGACTTAAATGGCTATGCTGCAAGACAATACTCTTATCTTACAAGGCAATAAAGACTTTGTGCATCCGGACGACATAAATCTTTTTTATTTTCACCTCGCCACGTAATGCATCTCAGAAATTATTCTTTTCTGGAATTAACTGTTGGCTAAACGTCTTATTTGTTTTGACACTTGATATAGTATTCAGATCTTGTGACAAAAGGCGTGTGGGGGCGGGGCTCAATATAAGATGAGGTCATGATGGGGGCGTGGCGATGAGGCAATACTAAAGCTGTTTACATGGCACTTGAGTATAGATGTTATTATTAACCCGTTGATGAGGAAGTATAATCTGTCATACTTGAACGTTTAAATCTCGTGGCTGCTGAGATGATTCATCCTCTTGCCAGTCAGAACAGTAACCACCCGCACCTGCAGCCTCCACATGGAGGTCAGCATGGTGGGCAAGCTACAAGGAACCACTTTAGTAGGGCTTACTGTAAGATTCTGTTGTCCTGTGATACAAGTATCACTGTGCTATTACAAATAGTGAAAAGAAAGGAAATTCTACAAGGATTCAATACTCGATATACAAAGTCTGGGCTGCAACTAACCATGTTTTTCATTATTAATTCATCAAATCCATTTGTTGTTTTGCTTAAGTGTTTAAGGTGTTTAAGTGTTTCCCACATCTCAAAGTTATGTCTTCAAAGAGATTCTTTTGTCCCACTAACAGTCCAAAGCCCAAAGACTCTTCATTTACGGTCATAAATAACGACGAAAAGAAATTGAAATGTCTCTCTATTTATAAATTAAGCAATTAATTTGTTGTTGCAGCTCTATTTAAAATGTAATTTTTTTTTTCCGGGTATGACTACTGGGATTTTCATACAACATTAAGTGATTGCTGAGAAGTGTGGTAGAATCTTTGATCTACCAGCAATCATATACTCAAGAATGTAGAGATAGTCGATGTTCCTGTCAGTCAGCTAGAACTGTCAAATTAGCTCAAAAAAATGCATGACATCTGTACCTGTAACAATTACTTTCATTATTAATCTGACTTAAAGAAGAAGAAAAAAATCATCAACAACCAGATATTTTTTGCCAGATAAAAAAAATACTCACTTTTAAAAATCAACTAATTGATTAATCTGTAAATCCTTTAAAATTAAAGGCAATTAATTACATTTAAGCTATATCACAAGATTCCAACATCCCAAACGATGTCTATTCTGACATCATACTTGGTGTTGTATCAACGTCATCATAATATTATATGAACATTGATGGCATTATTAACAAATATTAAACTTAATGCAAATGCTGTGGTCTGCATACTGCTCTGTTGCTACAGATGTCATTCACTGAGGACCTTCCCGACATGGATGGAGCAGACCTGTTAGGGTTGCTGTTCCACGGTGAAGAGGACGGGTCTGTCGAGCCTCTCTTTCCTGTTGAGAACGGGCTCATCGAGTCCTGGCTGTCTGAACAAGATGTGAGTCTTCATTTACAGGAAATAAATATAAACATGGGATGAAATGGTTAGATTTGTATCCAATTTAACCATGTTGTTCCTCTTTATTTTTGGATGACTCAAAATGCTACTACTATTTTCAAAGTTTATGTGGTCTTGGTGTTGAAGCCCTTGCTTCAAGTGGTTTTGCCCCTGATTTGTGTACATGGTTATATGACTAACGACTACCTGTAATAGTCCATTTTCAGGGTTTGGACTCAATAATATCAACACCATAGAGCAGCCAAAAGCTCATGAGCCTGATAACTTTACCACTATGTGTGCATTTTGGAGTGTAACAGGTTTTCTTTTGTCCCAGATGTTGACAGGCATGGACACTGAAGACTTTTTGTCCAGCTTGTTAGAGGGAGAGGACCACGTTGGGGCTATCTGTCCCTCTCGTTCTCCCTCGGGCAGCGACAGTGGTATTTCTGACGACAGCAGCACTGGGGTCGGAAACAACAACCTTCTGGGATGTCCGAGTCCCCAGGGCAGTGACACTGATATTGTGCCAAGTCCCAGCTACTCCCAGCCCAGCCCGGTGTACTCTGACCCTGCCCTGGTCCCTGAAGAGGTGCAGAAAGAGAGCCAGGAGGCCTTAATGGTCCAGGCGGATCACAGCTACTCTCTGCTGCAGAGCAGAGGCAGAGACATGGATGTCCTGCAGAGTGTGAGGGCAGAGAAGCCAGATACAGATGTCTTCATTGATCTGGGTATGTGTAGTACCAGAACCCTGTCTTTTGTGAGTTCTATAGCATACTTACATACAAATGTTATAACTTATCCACTAAGCCCCTTGATATCCACTTAAATCCCTTTAAAAAAACCACGTATTTAGTGGACATTTTGTGTGTGTGTATTTGAAATGGATTTCTCTTGTGTCAGATGACTTGGTGAGCGAGGCAATGGAGGAGGACATCACCAGTGAGCTGCCTTGCACTTTGGCTATAGAGGACTCAACACAGGATTCAACTGAACCCAATGAAACAGACCAGGTCGGTTTTTACCTCATGCTTTTGGTCAACCCAAAGAGTTTGCTTTAGGAATGCTAAAGGTTTCAGTTTGGTACGATTGGCGAGCTGCTTCTCCATCTTATGTTTCACTTCCACAACCACAAATGTGACGGGTGATTAAACACCGTTTGTCTTTCCTCCCTCCAGTTCAGTTTTAAAGAAATTGTGCTCACTGAGGAGGAGAAACGGCTTTTGTCCAAAGAGGGAGCAACTATTCCCACACACATGCCTCTCACAAAGGTACTTCATGCCGAAAAATGTTTATTTACTTGAGCTGATGGTCTTGTCTTGATTCTGAGAAGCATTGTAAGCTTGTCCTTATGTGATCGTTTTTGGCCTATGTCTTGGTACAATAGCTATTTCAGGGTTTTCTTTGCCCTCAAACCCTTTGATTTTGCTTCATGAATATTCAAATGGGTTTTTGGTGCTTTTATATACACATTGTCATCTGTCATGTCAACATCCTGGTTAACGCCTCCTCTCTGTTTAACAGGCAGAAGAGCGGACGTTGAAGAGGATCAGGAGGAAAATCCGCAACAAGCAGTCTGCTCAGGAGAGCCGCAAGAAGAAGAAGGTGTATGTTGATGGACTGGAAAACAGGTGAGATGAAGAGGCCAACATTTCTGCAAATGAGAGATGAATTCTCTCCATTAAACTCTTTAACATAGATACAAAATTTCTTTAAAACTACCCTGTATAGTCAGTCATGTCAGGGACCTGTTACTTCTACATTTTTTAATTCCTTAAGACTAATTGAATGGCAGCTCTTTCAGAATATCTTAATTGTCTAAATATCTTGATGAGGGTTGCTTAAACTCCACCTCCAATTCTTTCTATTTCAAAACTTGTGTTTTGATAAAGGAATTGATCAGCTTTCATATGAAGTAATAGATAGATAGCATGGCATCATGGATAACTTTAGCTAAAAAGATTTTTAAAATATTTTTGCATCTGGAATGGATTTTGCTGGTAGGCCAAAGTATTCATTGTCATAGTCCAGCTACTGTAATTCTGGGTTACAGTAGCTGGACTATAAGTGAAGCTAAAAGTGGAAAAGTAAAACTGAACTTTGTACTGAAGACCGGAAAAGCCAGACTCTAGGGCTGCCACTAAATATTATTCTCATTATTGATTAATCTGCCAATTATTCTCTCAATTATTGTCTATAAAATATCAGAAAATTGTGAATATTTTGAATACTATAGTAGTCGTATAGGCATACAGTAAATAATGAATAGTGTTATAATTTCCCACCCAAGATATTCAGCTTACTATCATGTGTGACAAAGAAGAGCATCAACTCCTCAGAGGTTGGAACGAGGCCATGTTTGGAACTTTTGCTTATAAAAATGACTAAAGAGATTATTTGTTTATTGAAATTGCCAATTCATTTTTTTTGTTGATGGACCAATTAATCAACAAAATTTTGTGTATATATATTTTGTCAGTTATACACATAAGAGGAGTTGTAGCTACTCTATCAAGCTCAAGAAAGCACATGGAGAATTTAAACACAACTGATAAATAATTTTGCCTGTGATGAGTTATACGAAGCAGGGATTGATTTTATGTCTTCAATTTTCTATTGTTTACGGTGTTTTTTGGTTGGTCATATACTCCTATGTACTAATAGCCGAATCATCGTCTGCCACAGGGTTGCCATCTGTACTGCACACAACCTGGAACTACAGAAGAAAGTCCAAATGCTTCAGAAACAGAACATGTAAGAAGAGATAGTGTTGCTGCATTGATAAGAAATTATTTGACATCTTTCTACAGTAAATCTGCTCTCTTGGTTCATACAGGTCCTTGATAGAGCAACTGAGGAAACTACAGGCTATAGTGAAGATGTCGACCATGAAGGCCAGCACAACTAGCACTTGTGTTATGGTACATTTGCTGCCTCATTTCTTTTTTCTCTCTCTTGATTATATTTCAGTGTCAAGTAGTTCTTTTTCATGCTACAGCATGGTTGTCCTCACTCTCTGCTTGGCCTTGTCCTGCAGGTGTTCCTGCTCTCTTTCTGTCTCATCATCTTCCCGTCAGTCAATCCCTTTGGCAGAAACACAGAACAGAAGGAACTCTACACACCCTCCTCCAGTAAGTTAACCTAAAACACGAAAAAGTCAGTCCTTAATTATTTTACAACCGTTCTTGTCATCCCTTTTTGATAACACGTCTGTTGGGTTCTTGATCAAGATAGCATGTCTGATCAGTGTGTATCTTAATAGATTTTCATTTTTCCTCCATTATTGCAGTCATCTCCCGGACCTTGCGCTCACTGCCACCAGAAAGCACCGATGCCATCTCCTACTTTGAGCCTGAAGAGGAGGATATTCTCTTAGTGCCCCATGCAGAGGTGGAGAACGTGAAAGCTATCTTTGCTGGCGGTCAAAAGAATCACACCCCTGACTACCAGAGGGTGGAGCAGCCTGATTCGGAATCAGGAGTCAACAGCAACTCCTCGGCAGACTTCCCCACTTCCACCCAGGCTAAAGAGATGGCACCGGGGCCGACTGGGGCTTTACAGGAAGGACCCATTGATGCTACAGTGGCCTCTGCTGTGGCGTATGAGGTCACAGGTTCCAAGGATAACTGGATAGATCGGAACCCCCCGTCTGTCATATTACAGCAGCACCGCTCAGATGAGATGTAGTAGAAAGATGTTTAGCGTTATAACCAGCAGAGGGAGCCATATTCCTAATGCTTAAGGTAGCAGAGGGAGGCTTAAACTTACACACAGAAGGAAGGGGAGAATACCAGTAATTATCAATATATATGATTAGTCTGTCTGCCCCTACTTCAGCCCCTCTAACAGCCCTCTGATGTGCTACTGTTACTTAATTTGCACTTTGTTCTGATTTCCTTGTTCCAGTGGGCAAATATAACTGGAGAGAGATTTCCATATTTCAGCAGCGTAAGCTTGCGTTGCTTGAGACCACATGTCACTTAGCACTGAGGGCTCTCTCCTTATTGTACAAAGTGGTGCTAATGAACAAAATTTGTAAATTTGTGGGCCCCACCACAGAAAAATATATAATGAACCGGCAGTAGATTACTTCAAGAGAAGTATTACTTGATCACTTTATTATATGTCGCCAAATTCTAGGGAGAGCTTTGTCGGACACTGTCTGTCCGATGACCTCCAGCAGATGTAGATGTTCACATAAGCTGCTCATGAATGACTCTCATGGTAAATTATTGTGGGAAAAAAAGTAGTCCACAGCAAATTAGCCAGAAACATCCATTGCATAGTAGAAGATAAGCTGCTTGTTTCTCATAAAGCTTGATCAACGTGGTTGACCACCGTAATGCTTAAGCCATTGCAGGACATTTGGCCATTAGAAGAAGACTTGTAAAGTTTGCTCGTAATTCCCTTGTAACAAGGGTATCCATGCTCCTTTTAATTTTGGAATGCTATGTTTTTACATTGTACAGTAAAGCAAGAAAAAAAATGTCCGCAAAATATAGAACAGGACACACTTTGTCATCGTTACCCAATCGCAGTCTACCCCTCAATCTGCTGTTTTTGAACTTCATGGGACAGTTCTTACGTTTCTAAACATGTCTGGTATAACAGGGGTTTGGCTCAGTAAACCGTGTTGAAAGAAAATATACTCAAAAATGTAATGACCTGTTTTGTCAGTGAGGCATTTTTGTTATTTTTTGTGTATTATTATTATTATTGTTACTGTTAGTAATAAATGGGGATCTAAATGGTATTGGAACTGCTTTTTTGTCATAATCAACAGTAAATGAGATTTTAAATGTTGAACAAATGCACTGACATTTGACATAGTCCAAGAAGGGAATGTAAATATACTTAAATGATTGTAGCTCCTCTATACATTTGAACTCTTTATGTATAAGACGTGTCTGAACTTCTATAACAATAAACTTTTTATAAATCAGAATGACTTGATTTTTCTTGCAGCATCGTTTTTTGAAGGAATAGAAGAATACCTGTAAGCTCAATCTTTGAACTTCAGGAGGTTTTGCTTACATTTAATTTTATTTTGTCTGAGAATTCATCCCTGTGTTTAAACTGCCCCTGTCAGTTTTCCTAATCTGTCTTTGTTAGAGAGAGTCTTCTTTTACCATCCTTTGGTGCCGTTATCACAGGCAAACTGGTGTTCAGGAGCTGCCAGTGCAACCACAGTCAATCTACCCCAGCTTCTAACTACTGCAGGCTTTTGGGAGTTAGGTACTTACTGGATCTTCACAGCCAGTCTAGGATTTACAGGGACATTTTGAGAAAGCTCTAGGGAGGGCAAGTACTTTCAATTCATGTTTAGGCTTACGTTTATTCTGTAAATTCAAGCTACACATTTATTGCTTTTTCCATCCACAAATTTCTTACTTTTTTTTTTTTTTTTTGCTTTTAAATTACCCTGTTCACACTCCTGCTCCATGGCTGGCAAACAATATTTCCCTAACTTTAGACGTAACCTCAGCTGTCGGGGAATAACAACAGACAGGGGTTGTTTGGTGAGTCACAAGTGTTGAGTTGGAACCATGAGTCATGAGCTTATTCAACATGTTGAGACTAGTTTTACAGAAGGGGAAAGGCCACTCTGTCCGAATGACCAGCAGATGGCGCTGTCAGTCCAAATTTCTGACCCTGGGTGTACCGCTCAGAGAAGGGAGAGCTCCATAGGTGGTGTAGATTAGGTTAAAGATCATCCAGTCATCCATGATGTGTAGGCGCCTTCATTTGCATTCAAACAAATGTCAGAGTGGTTTATTATTTGACTCATCATCTAACAATAAAGCAGTCGTCAACAGAGTGCGTTATTCCTGTAATTGGCTTTGTGGTGCTTGTACTGAGTGGTAAACTATTAATAATTATCTGTTGGGGGTGCACATTTTCTTTATGATTAGCCTACTTTTTTTTAGGTTTTTAAATTTGATTGAAGTAGCCTCCTCATATACAGGGCTACTATACGAGGCATAGGATCCCTAATAGACATCATTTTCAAGTTAGGACAAGACCGGGCATCTGGTGTGTAAACATGCACATCTGTCTGAAAAGAGAATGATGTTGAATGTAAACACATGCAGTCCCACTGATAAGATTAACGCTGCTGGCCGCGGCACGTGGCGCTCTGCGGGAGGGGCGCGCGCGCATCTGTCGGGCATCTGCCTCAGGGGTACTATGGGGGGTAATTAAGAATACGCGGCGCACGCAGGACGTACGCACACACACACACACAAAGCCCCTTGAAAGAACCCGGGGCAGGTGGGATGCGCGACTATTGTTGTAACACAAAGTCGCCCTTTTTTCTTTTCTTTTTTTTTTTACCCCGCGAAGAAACAACACGCGTCAAGTCTGACTTGGCAATTAAGCCCTGTTTTGAATGAGCGAACAACAAAGTGGCGTGTGCCAGCCGGCCACAAGCTGTTTTTATCACGCCTCCAGAGCGCTACCAAGAATTATCGCCCTATTCGGGTCAGGACATTATCGCAGATCTCGCTCGCGGAATAATTCTGCCCGACGGTCTGTAAACACAGCAGCGCGTTAAGTAACGTGTTGATAACGCACGC
>JBBPCS010000386.1:7673311-7690419 GCA_037974645.1 Hollardia meadi | reverse complement strand
CTTTCTTTCTTTCTTTCTTTCTTTCTTTCTTTCTTTCTTTCTTTCTTTCTTTCTTTCTTTCTTTCTTTCTTTCCACCCTGTGTTTAGAGTGCACACGTAGAACTAAAAACTGTGATGGAAAGAATGGGATGAAAAGACGCAAACGTGGTGCAAGTATACTGGATGGTACAATAGAGAAGAGAAAAAAGAGGAGACAACAAACATATGAGATAGTGAGAGATGAAAAAAGAGAAGAGAGGACGAGTGTTTGATGTGGTTTGGACGACTTAGTACCGATGGCGCTGCACCAAATGAACTCACATTACTGCAATCACGTGCTGTTTCAAAAGCAGTCATAAAGTGTTATTGTGAGGAGGGCAGCCACTGAAATATTAGAGCTGGTCATCTTAACACAAAACCTAAAATGTAATATATTTTTTGGTTATTGTCATCATTACATGAACTTTTTTCTATCTCTGACTAAGTGCAGAACAGCAAAACTAAAGGTCAAGACTACTTAGAGGGGCACAACTGGTAAAATAAATGCCTTGTGGCAGTAGAACTGTTACAGAGACTTCTTAAAGTTACTTAAAGTTAGTTTCCATAGTTAAAGGGCCACCAGTCAAATACCCTTTCTTCTCCCAGAGCTCTCTTTGCCCGTCCTCCTCCTCTGTGACCTACCGGTCTGAGAACAGTAAAGAGAACTATTTTTTAGATCTTTAACTAGTCTCTACAGTTGCCTCAGGTGACAGAGATCAACCTATCTTTTCTTGCTGGATATTTTCTGTGGTTTCCCCTCTTCCTTTTTCCTTTATTTTAGCAAGATGCAAAGATTACAACACATCAACTTACTTCTGGTGCGATGGTTAAGTTTTGGCACTGAATGATAGGGTGATAGGCTCACTTTCTTTTACAGTCCCAGGTTTGTCCTCTCTCTAACTTACACATCCATATACACACAGACTCTGTGTACAGTGAGGCCATACGATTGTTTTGTCAGTGGTCAGAAAGACAATGTCAGGAACATCTGGAGGCCGCTAATCACTATATGGGCATCACCCCCAAATCCCTCTGGGGACACACTAACACTAAAATCCCTCCAGAATTATGCTTTAATGAGCAATAATGCTGCAACAATGGCAGTCCCACCTTCTGTATTTTAATCCTGGTTTCTGTCTCATGTGTGTGTGTGTGTGTGTGTGTGTGTGTGTGTGTGTGTGTGTGTGTGTGTGTGTGTGTGTGTGTGTGTGTGTGTCACCCTCATCTGAATACCCGTATGGCAGCTCCTTTGAACTCATTACTCAAGGATTGGAATAGGGGGGGAGAAAAAAAGGAAAAAAACAAAACAAAGGATTGATCAGGATTATAGCAGAGCAGTTGTTAAAAAGTATTAATTTAGTGCCTCTTCAAAAGATCATATTCGGTCAGGAAGATCACAAGCAGTATAGCCCTAAGCTGGAAACAAAGAGGAGGGGTCTGGGAGCTGAGTGTGCATATCACTGCTGAAAGGGAGAGGCAGAGAGAGATGGTATCTAGGGAATAGAGTTAAAGGAAAGGCCAATAGGAAGGGGAGTTTGGTCGTGAGGCAGAATCGGGAAAGGCCTCATAAGGCAGTCATTCACTGCTACCAGACGCAACACAATACATACACCTTGACACAAGTAGTTTCAGCATTTGAAGTCCCCTGACTCTATAAATAGCAAGGTATGCAGCTCAGATTATAAATGCACTAGTGTTGGGAAAGCTGGACCTGTCTCTATGTATTGTTGCCTGTTTGACTACATTTAGAAAGATTTCCACCCCACCTTGTTGAATCCCTTCCAAAAGCAAATTTAAACCTCAGTTGTCGTTGGATTTCCTGCTCAGGTAAAGGTCAGGCGTAGATTGTTTCTGACCCTTTTCTGCACAGTCATTATGACAGCAAGCACCACGTCAGCACCAATAATGCCTCTCAGTCTCCCCCGTGCTCCTAACTCCTGTAATCTTAGCAAAGCTGAAGGAGACTGAGCTCTATAATAACAGCAGTCTTACCCCTATTGTTTATGGTCTAGGCTCACTATTTTTAGAGCAGCAGCTCTTTTTTAGCCACAGTGACACAAATAGATCCAGTAAATCACAAAGTTCTTATTGTGTTTTTTTTTTGTGTGGAAAATGCTAGTGATGTCATGAATGAGGTAGAGTGGCTGTGAGTGAGAGAACAGGCCTGCCTGCTTACAGAGGATATTTTTAGAATCAGTGAATCCAGGTGTTTTGCAACCTAAACCACTTAAGGCCCTTTGTTTTTCCATTTTTTAGACAGAGAAAACAAAAGGTGCTCTATTAATAGACAGACACATCACCTATGTTGTACCAGCAATGAATTGTTTGCTATCATGTGCTTATTGCGCATGCTCAGATTTGAGCATGAGTTCAATACTTCAAATTCTTCAACACTTTAAAGGAGGTTTTTAAAATGAGTGCAAACAGACATACATTTTTGCAATAAATAATAAACTTCAGTGGCAATATCTGTAATCTATGTGAACCACGGACAGGAGACAGTATGATAACATGATAACAAGGATTATGTACTTCTGTACATTAAATGTAATTTAAGTGTAAATGTAAATACTTAATTAAATTCTTTTATGTAGGTGAAATTCTGGACATTTTGTTGGTAGGTTGTGTAATGTAAGCTTAATGTTTGTGTGCAATTACTGTTTGTCTGTAATTGCTCTTTCACTCGTAGCCCTGTTATCCAGAACATTGGAGCTCAGAATAATAGCAAGCAGATCTATACAAGGAAACAGCTGATCGGCCTGGATTCTGGTTTTAAAGCTGAGCATTTTCAGAACTGCTCATGTAGCAAGATGAATTTCCCCTGTGAGGCGCAGAACTTTCACAATGACACATACACGTAGTTTGCTTTTGCTTTTGCTTTTTTTGGAGGTAAGAAAGGGGCAACCCAGGCAGAGAGTGCAGATGCAGTCATGAACTGCTGCACACATGTTGCTTCTGCATGTGTGCAGACAATAAACATAATGGTCAGGAGAGACATACACATGTGCATGACCTTGTTAGGGGCGACATTTATTCAAAGATGTAATTCTGCTCTCAAAGCTTACATCCTTTTTATGTGGTGAGTTCTGAAACATCTCTTGTATGTAGAATGGGGGGGAAATTAAAACCATGTGATTAACCTTTTTTTTTTCTTTTTTTTTACTATGTGAGCTGTGGCTTCCTTCAAGAATTTGCATTATACTTTACTGCATGCTTTATTTATGCTTTTGCATTAATGCACCAGATACTTAAGAGCACACCTAAAATGATGACTTGTAGCTGGGATGTTACTTTATTTCAAAAGAGAACACCGACAGTAATCATGCATTTCGTCATCCAAAAATTGGTCTGCGTGTTTTCCAGTGGAAAGAGCTTGGAGACGATGTCAGTGTTTCCTAGATGAATGCCTATTTTTATTCTGAATTGCATATGTCATGTGCATATAAATAACTTTCATTGAACAGAACATCAGTTTCTCATACAATATTAAAAAGCAATGCAATAAAAAAAACAACTTGGAGTCTTTGATTTTACTGTTTACAGACATATTTTCCCCAAAAGGGCACAGCCCATCATACACAACTACAAAAAAAATCAACCCAGTCAAACACACCTTATCACATAAACAAACAACAACTCCACATTAAGGCTCATATCCCAGTGCCTCCAGTGCTTAGTGCAGCTGTCATGGCTTGCCTTTGAACTACCTCAAAAGACAATTCAGCATCTAAAAGCTCCTCTTCTCTCTAATTACTGTGTCTCTGTATTATAGGGCAGGCATAGAAATCTAAGTATTCTACTTTGCTTTGTAAATAGTAGAATCAGAGTTGGCTTGAAACAGGCTCTGTTCTCTCTGCTCGTGATTACCCTGCTACTGAAGCTGTTGTCTTAAACCCTCTTCTAAGGACACTAATTGATCATTGAACATTTTTACATTGTACAGTAAAGTCTGGAGGAGTAACTGGAGGAGAAGGGACAGTTGGGCATGTAAAATAACAATGGTTCGTTTAAAAGTTTCACCACCTGCAGTTAGTGCTTTTATCACTTTCTTTAAAATTTAATGAATGCAAGAGAAACACAATACCTGTTCTATGGGAAACTGCTCATGGCACAGTTTTTCAAGCTGAACTGCACTATGCAACTATTTTACCTTAAAATAACAGCTTCAAAATCATTTTGATGGTACACTGACTTGTAACAGGGAGAATGGCGCCTTCATCATTGCCACAGCGGGCTGGGATCGCCTGATATTGCACCATGTAACTTTGCTCGACCGTCCTTGAAACCTCTCGCGAGAACAGGTAACACAACATGTACACCTTTCAGCTGTTGCTGGACTAGTAAGTAATAACTTATTATCGCTAGCTGGCTTGCTATGTGTTGTTGTGCTTGCTTCTTGTTTACGTTTGTTTTGTGTACGTTTCTTTGTTTACGTAGGCTACGTTGTCTTTGCCAGTTACATAGGCTTATTTACGACAGTGTTGTTCAAGGGAATTAAGCAAAAAATACCCATTATCATCTAGCATGTTAACGCATCAAGCAGAAAAGTCACTCTGCAGAACCTTGCAAGATGTTGATTTGGAAAATCCTGGTGGAAAAGTACCATCCAGCTGACATCCAATATGCTTACATGTCTTTGTTTTGACTGTGACACCTTGGGGTAAGACTAAAGCACTGTGACATCCCAGACTTCACTGGGTGGGTTTCGCCACCGTTCTCCATGTTCACACCATTTACACAAAAGAAGTAGATGTAATATCTAGGCCAACGCATAACTGTACGACTGACCTGCTTCCATTTTCGAGCAGGTCTAGAGTCGACACAAGCACTTGATTTGACCTACATCTACAACATACATACAAAGATGTGCATGTGTGTCACCAAAATTAGACAGCAACAGAATACGTGGATGTGTTTACATAAGAAAATGGTGCAAAGCCTTGAATTTGTACACATCCGGAGTTTGAAAGATGAGAGCGAGTGCTGTGTGTACCGAAACCACTGGGAGAGCAGATTTTACTTTGCTATTCGAAACACAAGTAAAGCTATTAGTCATACAGTATCTGATGAGAGTTGGGTGAAAATGTAGAGGGCAAGGTGCAGGAGATTGAGAAAATATCACAAACAGTAGAAGCAACAATTATGAAAGCACCAACGCATACGCACATATACCTACACACAAACACATTCATGCTTGGATGTGTAGGAGGTTTGAATAAGTAGCTCGGGTCTGCAGGGTGTGTGTAGGTGTATGTGTTCATGATTGTTGTGCGTCTTTTGTGCGCTGGCAGGAGTTTGTGTGTGCATGTCAGTGAGGATATCTGGGAAGGGAAAGGGAAGTGTTTCAGAGGGAAGTGGATTAACAGCAGGATACAACAGAGACCCTCTAAACAGCCGTTTCATACGCCTGACTGGAGCTATACAATACACATGTATGTAAAAGAGAGAGAGAAAGAGAAGCAGATGATGGAGGCCGACAAAGAGAAGAAAAAGAAACACTGAGATAAAAAACAGCGAGAGGAAGTGACAGAGCAGTTTAAAGATGAATGTTCTACATCAGGTTCATTGATAATGCTGAACAATATGAGCTCAGGGTCTTCTTTTTTGGTGTACACCATAGAGACAAAATGGCTTTGTCATGTTTTTTATTTGGTTTCATTTAGGTTCACACTAAGCATAAACAGACTTGAAAACAGAAGTGCACTGGAATTATAAATAGGTTGTTTACAGGGCATAATGTTAACCCATCATTCTCCCCGAGGTTAGAGGTATTGGGGTCAAAAACAAATTAAATTACATTTAAATGATAACTGTGATAGCACAATATACTGCAGTCTTTGCCATCACATTTTATATTTTTGTCGTAATAAAAACAAACAAACCCTGAAGTAATTACTAACAGCAAGCTCCATGCTAAACTCAGTTTTCCATATAAGCACATTTAAACCTTTTAACCACAAGCAACTGATGTCTGTCATAAACCAATCCATGCAGCATGGGGTTGTTTTCTGCCAGCGCCTCGATTATTTCCTCAATACCAATGAACGTCAGTACAGTTCAATGTCTTGGCATTGAAATTATTGTGGGTGAAGAAATGTCATGTGTTAGAGATGCTCCATTCCATTTCCTATTTAAAGTCTCAAAGTCCGCACACCTACACACACTCATGCACCAACACACAGGTACGTGCAATCACTCAGCTACATGCTCACACTGGCACCATTATTAGCAGCAAGTGCTTCCTTATGTTTATTTTTTGCAGCGACAGGTTAAGAATAGATATTGCCCAGAACTGACCAAAGAGAACCAGATCTTACGTGAGCCCTCTCTCACCTGAATACTGTGGATTAGCTGTCTGCACTGCAGAGGACAGCCAAGAGAGCACAAATGTGGGGCAGCCAGAGAAGGAATATGTGCTACTTTAAGTGGATGACAGAACAGTAAATATCCCATAAGATGTCTCTCTGTACTTTTCCTGGCAGCTTAACACTGAATTGACCTGGACAGGTTTATTTTTGGAGCCTCTGTTCCTTTTTAAAGTGACTATTTCTTCTATTTCTAGCAAACCACATCTCGTGGTTTCCATCTCTGGCTATCAGTGTTTCTAAATCAAGCACCGTCTAAACCTGTCCGAGCTTAATGGACTCGATGCTGGTCTTTGAAAAAGCTCATGTGATTGCAGTTATGCAGCAGAAGTCATGCTGCAAGACAGGCACGAGGTGGAGTGTCAAACAACAGTCAACTAATGTCATATCATAAAACTTTCATAGTCAGTCTGATCTGCCAACCTTGTAAAAGTATCAGAATATCTTGTAATTTGTAGATGCTAGTAGAAACTGCAAGTTATGACTGCAGAGGCTGTAACTCAGAGCTGTAATTGTCAGCTTGAGCGGCTGCAAAATAACAGGCTTTCGATGTAACAGTTAACACCTATTTATCTGTATGACTCTCTGTCTGCCTGTCTTCCCATTTGATTCTGTGCTTCAAGAATGTTCAGATGTGATGGCTGTGTCATTTCCAGATACTCCTATGAGTGTTTGTCTTGTTCATCTTTAGCTCACAGAATAGGAGTCCCTGCAGGGTGGAGATCAGTTTGATTCAGACAGAAAGACTCAAAGTTGGTGGGAATAAGAAGCACACACTCATTTTTAAAGCATTGACTGACATAGAAACATTATAATTTTGGATTAAAACCCTTCAATTTGTGATGCTAACCACCCCTGCCTGTCACAATGAAACCCTCTGAGTCTGCAGTGGCAATGTGAGTATAATTTCACTCTGTCTGTTCAGCATAGTGTCTGGGCGGAGCAGGGATGTGCATGTGAATGGAAATTCAGTAGTGGGTGTGTGTGTGAACCATCTGTCTGAGGGTGTGTGTATCTGGGCCCCTGTGTGTGGGTGTGTGTGTGTGTGTGTGTGTGGGTGCGTGTGTGTGTGTGTATGTATACTTGTGAACAGTCTGTTTGCGGGTGTGTGTGAAGAATGACTTGTCAGTTACAGCAGTAGGTCTCCATGCGCCAGACACCTGAACATCGCCCAGTCCCTAAAATCAAACCAGACAAAGCAAACCCCCCCCCCAACACACACACACAGGACAGCATCTGCACACATAGGTTGGTTTGGCACACACTTACTGCTAGTGCACCAGTAAAGAAAATAAGAGAGCTGCTGAAAAGCATTAGGCTTCTTTGTTCTTAATTGAGTGTTAGAAAAAAAACTAAAAAACATGCACATGCATGCATACATGTGACCGCACGGCAGACATACAGAGCTCAGCTGCAGATTAAACATGCAAAGTCCAAACCAAAGCACAAGAAGGTTTGTTTAATATTGAATTCCCATGCCTACTCACAAAAACAACATGGAAAAACAGTGACAGCAAAAATGCAGTGTGCAGCTCTTAAGGGCAGACTGACTGAAGAAAGTAGATCTAAGCTGCCGCGATGAAGTGCCCTTAGCTGTATGCGCTGCTGAAGCTTTATTTTAAGTGCTTGTGCACTTGCAGGGTAATGTCCTACTGCAACCTTTATAATTCACTGAGTAAGACCTTACATAACCCAGTCTTGTTAACACATGTGACCTCTGTGCACACTGGAAGAGTCCAGAATTCCTTGCGAAGAAAGAGAATTGTGCAAAAGTAAAAGCTAATTTTGCAATCAAGTAATTGATTTTTTTTTTTTTTAATAATTCATGCTTTTAACGGTAGATGTCCAAAGGTTTCTCTTGCAGTGAAACATTAATCCTGAGGATACATGATGAGTACAAAAGGAAGACAGATTAAATGAAAATTTGAAACTGGACTTATCTCATTTCTAAAAATCTAGGCATGTTGGTAAGTATGACGACATGTGCCTCCCTACAAAGGCCCCAGTTTTCTGGTCCTTGTTTCTTTCTATCCTGGTATCACCTTCTGTTTTGGATGATTAGATAAAGAACTTCTGTTAATGGGATTAGTGAGCCTTCCCACCTGCCACAGCATTATGGGTAAAAAAAAAAGAAAAAGAAGAGCATCTTCTCAAAGTCAGCAGATCCCCTCTTACAGTCTTAAAACTCCATTTCATTAGCTTCGAGGAGCAGCTGACAGTGAGGCTGAAGTCGTGTGAGTGTGTCAGGAAGACACACCAACAAAGAGAAGAGAGTATTTGCTTGCCTGGGTCTGAAAATGAGATCACATGAGAGTGAAATTAAAAGACAATGATTGAATTTAGCGTGATACTTCATTGATCTTTTGTGTTAAAAAAAAACTCTCTTTGCACATCTCATCAAGGTCAGATGTGAGGGTCTACAACAGCTGTTTTTCCATTTCAACAGGACATATGCTTGGTGGCATGAGAGGTTGAATCAGTCCTCCAGCTGAAGGATGATCTCTCCTGATATGACCCCACCCTGCTGGTCATAAGAGCTTGATGTCTGTGGTCCACATCAGGGGCTGCCTGCAATCTCTTGTGGGGAGTAACAGAACCCAAAGGCTACCCAACCTGCCTGTGACAATCAGAGCATGGAGAGCACAATGCTGCAATTCTACATTATGGTAGATAACAGAGAATCATACAAACCTCCCTCCTCCCACACATAAACAGACATATGTGCAGAAAAAGTGCCCCCCTCTGGCTTTGCAAATCACAAACCATAAAACCCTCCTTCGAAACACCTGCGCACAGACACAGAACAGAAGTTCCCCCATGAGTCTGACAAGTTATATTAGCAGATGTGTTAACAAGGAGAAGTCCATTTTGCTACAATGGGGAAAAAGCAGATCATCTTTTGCCAACAGCTTGGTTGACTTTGAACACGTTCCTCAAATGACAACATATGTTTGATCTTAAGAGATAACGATTGCGCACTTGACATTTCCTAACTGTCATGGTTGAACACGTTATACAGATGAAGCTAAATCATGTCACATCGTGCTTAATCAGCCGAAGATCATTGCTTGCACAATGAAGAATTTTGCCTCTAGCCGCAGAGCTTGGCAGATTCCAAAAAGTAGCGAGAAGGAAAGCAGGTTGTGCAAGCTGTGTGATCAGGGAGAAATGGCAAATGTGTCCGCTTTTTCTCTGTATTGTATTGGACATAAGACCCTTTCTCATGAAATAGTGAATTTTTATGTTTTTATGTAAGCTCACTTTGTCTAAAAAGCATGAAAAACAAGGCAAGATGGAATATTACATTACTTTCTACTCTTTATATTTACAGTACAAGTGATGGACTGGAAAATTACGAATGTTATGTTAGTGGTAATGGTTTTGGTGTGTGTTGTGAGTTATATGCATAACACAATATCACAAACTTACATCAGGTACAAGTTATGTGCTCCTCATACTACTAATATCATGATGTCTTATGTAATATAGACACAGAGAAAAGGGACTTCTGTTTCATTTATCTTAGCTCCTACACTGTCTTTTGCTTACTAAACTCAGCTCCCATGGACCTGTAAAATGTAAACAGAGAATACAACGAATTGGAGCATGTGGCTTTTATATACACTGTGGGGTCCCATTACTCATAATTCCTGTGGAATTTTGTGTCTGGAACCAAGTGCTGCATAAAACAACAAGACCAGCAGGACAATGAGAGCCAAGAAGGACTGGAGAGAGACGAAGGAGTGGGAGGAACAAAAAGACACTGGAGGGAGGATGGAAGAGGCAGCAAGCCAGAGAGATGAAGGACTGTCTGGCACACAGATCCAGCATCCTTCCTCGTGATGCATGCTGTTTTGGGATAATTAAATTTCAGCTTTGACCTGCAGGTAACTTTGCAGTAGTCATTATTTGGTTGTGTGCATCTACAGGAAACTAGCAACAGTTGGACAACAGTGCCAGTGAAATGGCCTTTCTGTCCTCCAGTGCTCACGTCACCTCCTCTGCAGGCAGCCAGATAACCCCAGACACAAAAGGGTTTCCTGTCAGTCAGATAATCATCTGACATTACACTCACTTCCTCCACTCTGGATGCAACACTGACTGCAGGGGCAAGAGGCTAACACGGCCACGGATGCTGATCCAGGGACAGCTTACACTTTTTCTTCAGGGTTCATGTGACTAAGTGTGAGCTGACTCTCGATCTGAGTCAATAAGGGCCATGACTGGTGTGAGCAGACAGGTCAGAGATCATCACACTCCATTAGAGGGGTCAAGGCAATGATGACCTTTGTCTTTTCGGCCCTCTGCCACTACGCAGGCATCAATATGTCATTGAGATCTAAACCATGCTGGTTTGAGACTAGGTTTGGCATTTCATTTTGCAAAATATGAAAACATCTAATTTTCATAATAGGTTAATGATTTCTGGATTTGAGTGAGACACACACAAAACACCTTTACAGCAACAGCAATAGTAATATCAGTAATATCAGACTACAGAGAAGTAAATACAAACAAACAGTGAGGAATGAAAGATGCAATTTATTCCAAATAACATTACGATACTTTCAAGCTAAATGAACAAATTATTACTACATGCATCAGTGATATTGAACAGCTGCACTGTAAGCTGTACTGTATGCGTGGGCGTGTGTGTTTGCGAGAGATGTGTGAGAAAAACAGACATCAGGTCACTGCATGGGGGGATTCCTCCACTGAAGGAAACTCCACTTTTCTCGGTCAACTCTTCACAACAAGACATCATGGGCACCACAGCACAGATGGCTTTCCTTTCTGCAGAAGCCACTTCTCTCCTACATGTCATTTCAAATTGGAAATTTGGAAAGTTTGATAGCCAATTATTAATATCTACTCAATGTGATAAAACAAGATTTTTAAGATTTATTTTTATTATTATTATTTTTTTAGTTTCTATGCATTTCATTTGAGGCCAAATTTGTTTTTTTCAAATTGTTTATGCATGAAAATAAGTTGTAGCTGATAACAGAGCCTCACACCAAGCGGCCCACCACATACTACCCCACACACTGAAAATCCCACATACACACACCCACCTGGAGTTGAAAGCATCTCAGAGAGAAAGAGCCATGAGTCATATGCCCAACTGCTGAGAGGTTCTCTCCCTCTCTCTCAACTCTACACCATGTGGTCGGGCCATGTTTTAAGATGTTGCACTTTACAAACTCTGACTCACCCTGTTTCTCTTGTCAGAAAAGGTCACACTGACAGCTCATAACAGCACCAATTAGGACCACTTAGCCAGAAACTGTAGTAGCTTCTCTCATAAATGGACTTACCTGTAGTAATTACTGCAGGACAGGCAGAAGAACTAGACATAAATGTGAAGATCCTTCCCTTATCTTAGATCAGAAGAGGTCGTAAAGTTGGGTATTTTCCTTATACGGTAGCTCGAACACCCTTCACTTGTGTCTCAGCAACAACAGGGTATCATTTGCGAGTGACCTGCATGTTAGCACGTAGTTGCACACCAAGTAGATATAGAGATTTGATTTCTGCAGCCGCTTTTTGCTTTGCTGTTACTAATCTAACCATAAAAGTGCCACTCGTGGTCATAAACATATGCATGAACGAAACGTCATCACATCTACCTGCTAAACACAAAATCAACAATTCTAGCTGATGGTTATTATCATTATTATGGTCATTATTTGTGTTCACTTTCATGTTTTCCATGAAAGCTTGAGTCTGTTTAACATCCCAAAGAGAAGTGAAATTTTAACAACTTTCTCTTACTCTGAGATCCTATAAATGATGACTTTTCACACCCACAGGGACATTATAATGCACGTACAATGACCTATTGCTCCACAACTGCTAATAAACCCTTGATCTCTCCTAATTTTAGCAGAAAACAACAATGACAAAGACTATTGCCTAGAACACAGCAAAATATTACAGAAATAACAATTTGACTCTGAGATGACTGGGGCTAATGCAGCTATAGGCTTTTAAACCGCCCCGCCGCCTCAACAGAAATTTGAGAGTGCACATTCAATCTCTCCTACTGATTTATATAGATTATTATTTTAGTTTATTACTAGTAGTCTACTACTACTACTAGCTTGGGAGTGTATCTTTTAAGAGGATAATTTGGACTCCTCCAGAGAAAATGTTATTTCGTTTGAGGTACATTAGACAGCTTTTGTGAGAAATAACAATCAGCATGATGATTTCCAAAAATTCTTCCTTCACTGGTAAGCTGACTCTCATAATATTAACATCTGGAAACGATATCAGGCACACAGAGGGAGTGAAGCATGTACCTGCTGAGACAACGCTGAATGTCTGGCAGAAAATTTTAGATTAGACTTTATTGTCCCAGAGGGAGATTTGTTTTCACAGCCCGTTCAACACAGAAATGCACAGATATAACATACTGAACACGGCAACATACAATTACAGTACATAGAGTCCCCATGAATACATCCATACACCCTAGCACACAACAGCATGTCCCTCTTTTGAGCTCCACAGAACAGTTGCTGTGGTGACTAAAACCGGCACTGTGCATCATGGAGCTCATGTTCAGCTAAAGTTCTGTTGCACAGAGCGTCTGCTGCCTCCTCAAAGCACTGAAGGCCAGACTGCTCATCGTTACACCACTCGACTGTTCTTTCTGTTCTCTTCACGTTTTACTTCACTGTATTGTATTCTGTCCTTTCTTCTTGCTCCTCTCACCCTGAGTCACTGCTCCCCAGGGGGAATGAGGGGGGTAATCATGAATCATTCCTGAGGGTATGAAAAAGTGCGTGTGTGCATGCAAGTACACACATATGTGTATTTCATTGGTGACAGTGTGATTCAGGCGTGTGGGTTCTGAAACCTGAGAAGTGGGCAGAGAAAATGGAGCAGCAGCACGATAGAGATTGTGCAGGGCTGAGACCCTCTTCTCTGTCCCTTTTCTCCTCCTCTTGCCCTTGGGGAGATACAACAGCTGCACCATATACAGAGCACCACCCCGTAACGGATACACAGTGCACAAGACTCCTGTTCATTATGCCTCACAGGGAGTGGGGCCACTAAATAAGTGGCATGTGCATGTTACAGAGCAACTTCATATGTTCCTGTAAACCAAATATTACCGCATTGCCACAGCTGTCCGAACAGAAAGTTTGACCATCTGACCATCAGGCCACTCCTGCTCCAGCCATTAGAGAGCCATTCACAGAGAATATGTCCAGTTTGCACTTAGCCAGGGCAGGGTTAATGTGTCTTTATGGGGCAGGACAGCTGTCTACTCCCTGTTACACAGCCCAGGGGACGGTACATTTACAACACATAGACCTACCTTTGACCCGATGACCCCTCAGTCTGCTACTGATTGACCTTTCGCCTCCTATTGGTCCAGCATGTGGCTTTTTTATTAGGGGGAAGATTGAGGTGGAGGCTTTCTGTTTGCACTACTCAACTGATATGAGACTACTGCTGATAGTACATTACAGAGAACTGGGGGCAGAGACTGTCTCGAAAAAGTTCCACCCACGATTAGCTCCTCAATTTCTGTTATGCACTGTTGAATTTCATTTTGTTACTGTGTCAGAGTGGAGAATACTCAAGATAAGGACTAATGTGGAATGTCACAACTGAGAAGCAATTTTCTTTGCACAAAGTGACAGCAACATTTCTAGTAGTCAGAAGCAAGTTTCATGCATTTGCTCTTCTAACTCAAATGATAAGTCTTTCCTCTGAATGTGGGAGGAAACCAGTGTACTACAGATAAGCCACCATGTAGTCGCAGTACCCCCCCCCCCCCCCCTTCTGGTTTGTAATGAAGTGAATAGATTCTCAATATCTGATGGGAGCTTTTGCAGTATATGTGGAATTAGCTGGAAAGAGTGTGTTAAACTTCACACATGTCCTCCTCACATGTTTTCGTAAACCTCCCTAGGTTTAAGAAAACAGGGTACATCTAGAGAGAGAACTGTACATATGGCATCGTGGGTAGGAACACTGACTCAAGGCAAACAGAGCAGGGATTGCAGTATTTAAAACCTGTTGCCAATTACGCTGAATATTGACTACATGTCTTATTTACTATGTTAAATGTAAATTACTAATGCAGTATGGTACAAGAAAGTGAGAAAAGAAAATATATGCAGTGAGATTTTCACTACATATATTTTTTCATTTTTGCGGCACCGGTCACGTTCTTCTAACAGAAAGAGGAACCATGCTCCATTTGAAACTTTTCTTTCATTTCTGACATTTCTTTTTAGCAGATATCTTTTCATCATACAGCAAATATTTTGATATTTATGGTGATTGCATCTGTAAATCCTAACTTTAAAAATAAAACCTGAATCCAGAGAACATTTTAGGCATTCGTTGGTGTTGGTGGTCATAATGTTTATGGGTTTTGCTGTTAAAATGGCTAAATGTAGTCTTAAGTCTTTCTTGTCATCACTTAGAAATATGAAGCAAATATAGCTTCTTGGGTACAGAAGAATAGGAAATGTGCTGCTGGTAATATTTAGTTGTTACCGTAATAGCAAGTGGCTAGATGAAACGAAATGGCTGTGCGCTTTTACTGAAACAAATCATGACACACATTAGAGGGAAGAGAGAGAAATACAACCTCACAATGCTTTCTAATAGCTATTGATCTCTCTTCCTGCTCTCTTTGGAGAACATCATTAACTGTATGTGTGTGTGTGTGCGTGCGTGCGTGCGTGCGTGCGTGCGTGCGTGCATGCGTACATGTTCACGTGTGTGTGTTCGTGTGTGTGATCATTTTAGTGTGTTTGCATGTGCGCATGTGCATGTGTGTGTACAGTATGTGCATAAGTGTGTATGTGTGTTCCCCTGCAATCTTTTGACAGTCTTGGCATGGGGCACCATAATGGGTCAAAGCAGACACACAGTGTTACTCTAGCCTTGTGTTCCACTCTTTTCACTCTGGGTCAGAATGTCCTGCACCAATTTCTTTGTTCTGTTTATTTACCTCCACTCCTCCCTCCACCTCTGCTCACCCTCTTTCCACCTCTCTCTGCCCCTCTCTCACTCTAATTGACCCCCATTGTGCCGTCTTTGCTCTACATGTAAACCAAATAGCCTGGATTGACTGTTTGTGGCCTTACCATGTTAATAAATGCTGTGCATGTGCTTTTCTGTGTATGGGGGTTCTTGTCTCTCACTACTACTATTATAAAGCGTGCATGTAAACTGCAAGCAGAAATGAAAGCCCACCTATGTCAACTCTGAGTCAGTAAACACCTCCCACTTTCTGTGTGGGGGAGGTGAAAGTATTTGGTACATGACATGGGGCTTTTGAACACCGCATCACAGTGAAAGGGTGCGCAGCCCCTATCCTCATGGAACCTTAAGGGACATTTTTTTTTATCAGTAAAAGGCAAATGTCAAAGGTCATGCAAGCCAAAAAAAAAGTGTTGCTTTACAGTAAAGAGGTGCGACATAGCAAGAAAAGGTCATGTGATGATTGAAAGTCAAAATCAAAGTATTCATTACTATACTCTCTATTTCAAGTAAAAGAACCCTCAGATAAGAACTCCGTATTGCAGACGTTTCGCATCTGCAGTCTATAACTGTTCAGTGCAGATTAAGGCTGCACTTTTTTTCAGGGGTCTGCCAGCAAGATAAACGCTTCTGACTAACTTCCGAGAAACAATACAGTACAGTCAGACAATACAATCACTGCTTGGTGAACTGGCACTGCTGTAGGGCCGACTTCTCTGCAGTGTACAGCCTCTATTCCCATCACATTCCGGTTTGCATGCACATACTGTAAACAGGTGATTTACATCAGACTATGTCACACACAGCAAATGAAATGAGCAGAACCCGATCCCCCCTCTGTCCCTCAATGCCACTTGGATAGATAGAAAGGGATCTATGGCTCTCATGCATGAGTCATGACCTATATCTGCCCTGTTTATATAGACACTGCTGGTTCTGCTAAATGCCGAATGTAAGTGTTTGAAAGATAACAGCCATGGGATTTGAATTCTGCCCTGAGGATGAGTGAGCTCCTGTTGTAAGCACTGTTTCACAATGACCTTATTAAGGTTAGATTGGATTTTAGCCTCCTGGTGAGGGTTCTTTTTTCCCCTCCAAATCTGCAAAGTCAACAACTTTGGTTAACTGATGTATTATGAGAAGGGGGAACACAACAGATCATTTCTTACCTGCAGGCTCGGGACAGCCCTTGGCTAAAAAGAAAGAAGAGCATCATTTCAGAGGGAGGATATGCATGAGAATTAACTTGTGGTCTGTTGGCATTAATCCAAGGCAGACAAGATGGGTAAAGTAATCAGGGGAGAGGGGGCTGTGCTAGTGCGGGGAAGGGATGAGTCTTTTCAGAATGTCCTGTACAAGAGGTTGCCCCTCAGACAGGAGAGGTGATACTGTACTGAATGTCACTGGCAAGACTAATAGGTTACATGAGGTATTATATAATAAGACCTCCCATCTGTACTGAGACCATGCTGGTTAGAAACCCACAGTTTACCCTTATAGGAATAAAGTTTTTTTCATCCTTACGCTGTGTCAGAGTCAACTAATGCCAACAGTTCCAAACATAGGCAAGTCTTTTTCAGCAGCCAAGCAGTCAGCAGGTCAGTGATGTCACGGAATGCCATAGCTGCTGCTGCATACCAAGATCATCTGGGGGGGGGGGGGGGGGGGGGGGGGGGGGGGGGGGGGGGGGGGGGGGGGGGGGGGGGGGGG
>JBBPCS010000386.1:7656631-7673301 GCA_037974645.1 Hollardia meadi | reverse complement strand
ATTTGACCCCCCCCCCCCCCCCCCCCCAATAAGGCAGAGGGGATTCAGCTCTGAAGAACCTTTCACTCGTCCTTCATAGTCAGGTGACAACATGTACAACATGTGACAAGACAATTCACTCGTGTCACTTTCCCCCCTGACCTCATCATGTGCTGCAGAGAGCTCGATCAAAGCACGCCTGGTGCAAGTGTTGTTGTGGACGGCTGCACAGTTTTAAATGCAAAACATTTCCACAATCAGTCTTGTAAAATGAGTGCAGTGCCTCGACCACGCTGTTTTGATACCTGGCACGATTGATCTGTATCAGTTTCAGATAAACATTTTGGAGAAACATACACTTGTCAGTGGCTAGGAAAGTATTTTATAATACTTGATGGGAGAAGCAGAGATGGGAAACCCATTAGAGGCTGATCCATGATTAGCCCATTAAACCAGGCTTTAAAGCCTTAAAAACTTCTAGAAGACACTAGCCCTCTGCAATTCAGTGCTAGGGGCAATATTAGCATGCATGATGTAAGGAATAGTAATGGTATCAGTTTTCCTCAGTAAAATGGTGAAAGTCCAGTCATGTTCCAGAAAAGCACTGTTTAGATTTCAAGTAATTCATCTGACCTCCATTCATCTGATTACCAAGTATCTGCTGACCTCTGCTGGTCAAAGTGGAGTAATTCCCCAATGCTCATAAAGACACACACCCCAAACATTCACCTCAAGTTGATCAGCTGAATGAATGCATTTCTCGGAGAGAGATGGTCACATCAGTACAAGTTCACCATGGCATTCTATTCATTTTCGACCTATGAGAATCACAATGCTCTCAAGAACCATATACTGTAATAATGCTATCTTTAATTTATGTGGAAATTGGTCAAATGACATCTAACCACACTCAGAGGTCGTATTGCTCAGCTCTTTTCCTGGAAGCATGATTGTGCATCTTGTTGTGATGGAGGCTGGCCAGCAGTTCTACTAATAATATAACAGCAAATCTATGAGTGATTATTTAAGCTGTTATACTGGCTGTTGTTGTCACACGCTTTCCCAGAATCCCCCAGCCTCCTGAACTTTAAGTGTTGATTTATGGCAGGCTGCCAACTGTGAAGTGGCCAATTGTAGAACGGCAAAGCATCTTCCTCTGCATCTGCTGATAGTTCCTGCCCTACCTCCTCCCCTCTGTATTATTGGAAAGGAGAGCAGATTTTATCAGGAAATGAACACTTTGCTGATAAGCTCTTATTCAGCTAGGAAGAAATTCACAGGTCTCATTTCTACATCATGTAGACAATGTACTGTAGGCCTATTTTTCAAATGAAGTAAGAGTCTGGTTCCTTAGCTCATTAGATCTAATAGCTTCACTTCTTGTCATGCTTCTTCTTTAAAGTACTTGAGTACAGGACCTTCTAGGAAACTGAAAGTTTTGTGGTATTTTCCCCTGAAAAAAGCAGGACTCTGCTGCCTTTACACAAGCAAACAATGCTGCAGAGCCTCTTACTCCATTTCAGCTTATATTTACTACTTCTACACTGGAGGAAGATGCTTAGAGGATAATATACCCAGCTATTAGGGGTTATAAATGAATAATTCACATGTTCCCAGTAGTTTGTAAGGTATGTCTACTTATTTATTTTAGTCTGTTAGCTCAAAGAAAACAAAAAAACCAAGTGCTAATTATTTCTGAACATTTCAGTTATTCTAATTGTAAATACTTTTAGTTTCGGCTAAGCCTTCCATTTCTTTCTCTGAGTAAAACATGAGTCTACAGCCATGCTAGCTGCTCAGTGTGGCTGTACTTTGGTGCAACAGTGCTTTAAGCTAAACGCCATCAGGCTAACATACTCACAATGACAATGCTAACATGCTGATGAAATATTAGCAGTCAGAAAGTATAATACCATGTTCACCATCTTAGCTTAGCATGTTAGCTAACATTTGCTAATTAGCACTAAATACAAAGTATAGCTGAGGCCAATGGGAATGCAAATATTTGGTCATAAATTTAATATTTATCCTTTTCACTGTGCCTCAATAAGGGGTCACCAGAGTGATTACAAGTTGTTGTTGAGATATTTCACTCAAAACCACAAATGTGGACATAACACGTGGAACTAGATGAGAAGTGAGTAGGTTTCATCCTAGCACTAAAAATCTCCAAGAAAAAAATAATAATGACAGATATGATATGTTTGAATTCTTTCCCTGCCAATCCTTCCATTTTCATTCTGGGAATAGAGCAAAAAATTGTAATTAGAAGAGATTATTTGACCGAAAGCAAAAGGGGGGATTATTATTGGTCCATGGTGGGCACTGAAAATGTGTGTGGGGCACTTGTATTTATGGATTGGATTTGTGTGAGCTAATTGATAAAGATACAGAATGCAAAGAGAGCATGAAAGGTCTCTTTTTGCTTTTTAATTAGCTTCATAGGGTAAGATTACCCTGAGACTGGTGTCATTGACTCTATTCGAACACTGAAATTACAATGCATACATCTTTTACATTTCTTAATTTCCAGAATATAGACTCCAACTTAACTCATTATTTAAACTCATCTTGTTATCTCTGTCGAAAATGTGTTGACATTTGCATACAGTAAACGGTTGCATGTCACTATTTTCTCAGTAGTATATTAGGCACTGCCATCTACTGGTTTTAAATGAATACTGTTTTTATACATCACTTTGTTTGTTATTGTTGTGTTTTTGTTTTTAAAGAAAAAAGGGATTTATTTTGTTGAAAGAAATCCAGTTCACATGGGTCAAAAGACACGGTTTAAAATTTAGAGAGGCTAAGCATTTTCCTTACATACTGTTCTCTCTCTGTTTATTCATCTGCCTAACATTCCTATTATTATGTTAAAAAATCAGGTCATTATCATGGGGAGTTTGTGGGAAACATTGTTTGCCAAACCCAAGGTGGAAATTGCACCCACCTTGCACCCGAGGTGGAAAGCTTATTGTAGTGCACTTGGCAAAACATCGTGAGCTCCAAAATCATCTAAACAAGGAGGTGAGAAACGCCTGGACATGAGGAATAACATGAGAGTGAGAATATATGTGCTGGTCGAATGTGTCAGAAGACATGCTGGCTAATGGTCTATGCGGTGTAATATTATTTGGATTGTTGGCATGGTCTCTCCTTTTCACAACTATTCAGCTATGTCTGGTTGAGTTCTGGTTTCTGCTCTGATAGAAGAGGAAAAGAGAAAGAAAGAAGAGGATTGAAGGTATGAAAATAAATAGACTCACTAAAACTGTTGTATTTTATTCCTGCTGTTCTCTGGAGAGAGAGAGAAGACATTATCTTTCTGTAAGTGTCATGTTCCAGTGAAATGTGACTGCCCTCAAAGAAACATGTCAACAGCACATCAATAACACACACACACACACACACACACACACACTCGCACACCAAGCCACTGTAAGGTCCACAGACAGGAAACTGTAACACCGCATGCTTCCTCTCCCACGAAACCTTGTTGCTGAACCAGACCACCCAGTGAGACACACTGCAAACAAACACCAGTTCATGTAGTGTGTTCCTGCACAGAAACCTGTCACCAATAGAATCTGGCCTGTGCTCCCATGGTACAAGTTACAGTGTGTCCTTATGACACGGTTTGTGATGCCAGTGTAAAGTTGTGTTGATTTATTTATGCTGGAGATGCTGTAAAACAAATGCTGTACCTGAATCAGAAAAGTATACATTTGTTAGATTGGTTGGAAACAGGTTGTGTGATATTGAGACAGAGACATTGTGTGACATAAAATTAAGTTTATAGTCCATATCAGTGTCAAACTATTCTAATTAATAGTTTGTAACATTTGTGCCATAAACATAACTGAAGAAACTATTATTTGATAGCCTCAAATGCAGCTCTACCTTGTAAATGACTGAATAAATACTTCTATTTAGACCTGCTAAAACAGATTTCTTCAGCTAGCTGGGTCAGTGTAAACTGTGGATGTATGAAGCAGGACTGATACCGACTTGGAGGCGGGGCCCCGTTCACTCCTAAAAAGCCAAGTCCCGCTGTAATGAAATTACCCCGATCAATGCATACTGCATAGAGCATGCGCCGAGCCAGCTAACTTAAAGTTTAGCCCTCTGCTAATTTGGTGGATAAAATGAATGGGGATAAAATGATTTAATTGTGCTGCTCCTCTAGACTTTCCAAATGTTATCGGACAGAATGGATCAATTTCTGATTACAGTTAAACAAATCATTTCACAGAGGTTGTGACGTTCTTTAACAGTGCAAGTCTATGGGAAAAGTCTTTTTGGTTTTGTTTGTTGTAATTACACGGTGTGGCCATTTTTTCAAATTTGCTTCAAAGCCCAATATTGTTCCCAGGTCCGGCCCCACCCCCTAACCCTAACCATAAACATAACCATAACCTAACCATTAGGTCTAGAGAGGTGGAGCTGGACCACCCATTTGACTCTGCAGTGAGCACCACTCGGTTCCTGGTGGCTTCGTGGAAACAATCTGTAGACACAAGTTGATGTGGTGAGCTTGATAGTAAACATAGCTTAGCCTATTCACACATCCTGCAGATGGAGCAACATCAGATGAATGTAAGTTCAATATTGACTCTCCTTTTAGCTCTGAATTTTTTTTATTTTTTTTTAACTCCACCAACCCCTGAGAGAAACATTTGGCTATTTAGCAGCTAAACGCTTCATGTTCGACAGCTAGCTGCTAAATTTTTTGCTACTTTTTTGTAGTGCACAGTCTGTTTTAAGAGCATTTTTACTGATAACAGCTGCCGGCTTTGGTCAAAGGTGATGCTGTGACAGTAAAATAAAAAAGGAAATTTGTAAAACCACAACAGTTAGCCAACAGATGCTACAAAACTTTGTAGATGCTGAGAGGATCATGGGGAGATATATGTAGTCATGTGGCCCATTGTTCATATTAAAAATATTGATTATAGCAGCTTTAAGTGTCCTACATATACTGCATTGCTCTGTAGTGCCCAGTCCACATGGGCTGACAATACACTACTTACAATATACACAAACACAAGACAAAACAAACATAGTAAGCAGATATAAATTTAACATATTAAACATAGGGAAATCATTGATGGCAGCATTTTAAATAGTCATTTGGGGGCACCCTGATGGCTTAGAGGTTGAGGCACCGATGAAACTGCAGCAGCCCCAGGTCGGATTTGGCTGGGGACCTTAGTTGCATGTTGTTCCACCTCTCTCAGCTATCCAGTACAGGTACTGTATATAAAAACATGCCATTTGGACTGAAATGATGACATCAGCTGATTTACTGCTAATGAGTTTTTATTAGCTTTTATGCAACTTGTCTTTTACTAGCACAGATTCTGTAGCCCTGTGGTAAATATACCCTTATCCTGTCTTCTCATGAAGAATGTATGGTTGTTCCAGATAGAACATATCATGGCCACATGGGGGCAGTAGATGTTCTAGGTATAACAAAAAACCTTGTCACACTTAGTCCCACATGAATGAAAATCCAGTGTCCAAAACCAATAAAATACTGTATAACTCCAATAAGGCTGTGAAGCAGGTATTTAATAGGTGAAAAAAATAAAGCTACTGTGATGATATCTAAATATGCTGACCAGACATTTTTTTTTTTTACATAAAAGACATTTCCTTTCTATTAATTGGGATTTTCGAGATATGATATGACTGTACATTCAAAGAAAAGAAATCTTCACGTTTGTGGTTTTCAGCCAGTTTGAACTGGCTTTGAAAATGCTGAATGTGAAATCATGCAAAAAGAAAATAGCGGGGATAAAAAAAAAAACATGTTGCCAGATTTGGCTTGCCATGCAGCTCTCTGTACAGTGTTAAACAACAAACAACTGTTATCTGTGCTGACAGACTGTGTTTGAGTAATGGCACTGCTGAATCCCACATTGAACCACAGGATAGTGAGCGGAAAAGGGGAAAAGACAGAGTGAGAGAGTGTGTGTGAGAGAGAGAGCAGGGGAAAAGATTGAGGAACCTTAACAGAGGGAGCACTGGCTTTACTGAGAGACTGTATAAATAGATGGGCAGAGAAGAGAAAAAACAAGGTTCATGTTTATGTGAAGAGTGTGCATGATTCTGACCTGGCAGTCTCCTGGCAGTCGGGTTATTTAATTCTGCCAGCCTTTAAAGACGTGGTCCCGGCCAACCTGACCAGCCTGATTCTTTGTCACCACACTCAAGGTGCAATAGGTAATCTGTATAAGGCTGGCCACTCACACACACGAACACAGCCGTACGTATATACACTCATGCAAAAACATCAATACGCACACACTGACACACACTCATACACCAACATAATATTGCTGTCCTGCTGTGCAGAGATGGTTTTGAAATGCCCCAGTGGCTCAGTGACAGTCTGTCAATCAGTCAAACTCATCCCACCTCGTCTCACCTGTAAATGAGTGTCTGTCAATCTCCAGGGCCATGATAGGCTGATTGGCTCTGTCAGTCACAGTGTCAGGCAAATGTAGATCAATGGGAACCATTCAGTACAGTGCCCTGTAGATTTAAACAGATTTCTCCACAGTCATGCACTGCTGATGGCAGATGTCACCGAAGATGGACCCAGCTTCAGTGAGCTTCTGAGTAACGTGGAGGCACTGGCAGACGGGGAATGGAAATGAGGTTGGCCGTAGACTTATGGTGCTCTGCAAAAAAAAACATAAAAATACAAATAAAAGTTAAATTTCATGTTATATATTTAATACAAATATGAATAAATCCTGGTCTTCAGAATATTGCACATGTGCGTATGTGCAATATACTATGCTATGGCGTTAAGACGGAGCAGTACGTGCAGTATATGTATATATGGCTGCTATAATTCAGGCATTAACAGATGAATAAATAACATTAAATGAATGTGCCACATGTACAGAAATGTGTATTCATATGCTGACTCATGAGAGGCAGCCTGTTGTATTTTTTTGAAAGGCCAACAGCATACTCATCATCTGCTCTGCCCTTTGTTTTTTGTGTTGGATAGTGTAGAAACAATCAGATGTATTTAAGTGGGGTTTTATACAACCTAAGTGTATAGAGAACATGACGTTACACTTATTAGATTGCCTCTGTTCCATTAGCCCTGGCAAAAGAATACATATTCCAACATAGGGGTTTCTTTCACTCTTCTTTCTTAAAAGCTGATAATAGTGATGATTTTGCTCCATATTTAAAACTAAATGGGTGTTGAGCTTGACAGTTAAATGTGAGCACCACTTCAGTTTAATTTTATTTCATTCAACAGTTACTTTTTTATACAACACTGTTTTCATTATAGGTCAGAAGCAGTCTAAATTTCACTGGGGTTTTTTTCTCTCAATCACCAGCTTGATACCAGATAGGCTTATGTGTGGTCTCAGCCCTCAGCTAAGGCACCACAGATCACATAAAATGAGAAATTATTCAACACCTCAAGGTTAAGTTACTAAGCCCACAGACCCGAGCTTCATGCTGCTAGCAAAGTGATTTTCTCTTTTTTTCATGCTCTGAGGGTAAAATCAATGAGGCTCAGTCCAGTGAGATATTAGCTGTTTTTCCAATTCATTTATGATTTGAAACACTTGATGCCCTGAGACACTCGACGCCCTGAGACAGCTTGAGATATTGAGGTGATAGTTGCCACAGTTTGCATTTTCACCACATAGATTTCATCACTTACTCTGAACAAACCGTTTTTACTGGGATCTCTGAAGTTCAGATTCTTTTTGAAAGTGACAATTTAATCAGAACTTTTCTTTAATTGTTATGTATTCAACTTGAGTACAAAAACTGTGTTATATTAAGTAAATCAATGCAAAATGCGTATACGAAAGCACCAGCTGTCATATAAATGAACCTCTTGCAGAAATTGTAAATTAAATCTGTGGAGCGTTTTGGGGTGTAAATCGAAATGTGCTGTTTGATTGTATCTGTATGTATCAAATTGTAAATAACTGGTTGCTTATGACTCTTAATTAGCAGTAAATAGCATTTTCACACACTTACAGTGAATATGCATGTTGGCGCATTAGGTACCAACAAAATAAAAATTTGCAGCACAAAACTGACCATAGCTGTGCTGCACAGTTGGAACCCACGTGATCTCACGGGAGGGCGTATAAATAGCATGCCACTTTTAAGGACATTTCAGGCATTTTAAGCTTTTAATGTGTCTTTCAACACTATCTGCATAACAAAGTCAGGTGACTTTCATCATGTGACCTGTGTTGTCATAGTCACAAGACCTATGGTTTGTTTAAGGTATAAAAACCACTTGGTTTGGGTTAAAGTCAGTTTGGTTGTGTTACGTACGTCACGTAACTTACTTAACTTACATTCAAAACATTATGTAACTTAACTTATGGACATACATTAAAACCAGTCAATTTTAACTTTGAGTTTCAGACAGGATACGAACCCTGAGGCCTGTACTACAGAGCAAGTTCAACATACCCAGGATATCTTTACGTTGTCTGGCTTCACTAACCCTAACCATCGCTATCGCGCTTAGTGGTCACACGAAGGTGGTTATCAACAGTCAACCCAGGATTTCTCGACGTAGCCATGTGCGCATTGACATGAAAGAGGCGGTGTTTGCAGCATATTACCAATTGGGAACAGTCTACTTGCAGCAGATTTTACAAACGAAGGGCATACTATAGTAGGCTATTAGACAAATCTAAAGAAGTAAAAAAATATAACCCAGGCTAAAAGCACCACAGTTGCAGCTGCAAAATGCAGGAAGGACAGCTGGCAAAAAAGAGAAAAAACAAAGAATTCACACAGCCCACTGTGAAATTAATTAGCTTAATATCACTGCCCAGTCATTAGGGCACGAGTAGATCTGACTATAATTACACTTGTGTATTCCATTAAAATGAGCATTGAGAAAATGCATTGCATGAGAAAAGCTTAATGCAAACGGCGTTCAATGACAACTCATTACTTTTTTTTTTTTAACATTCAGTCTGTAATTTTAGATCAAGCCTTCCATCCTTCATTTTTTAGACCTTTATGCAGTGTAAATGGGCCTTGGGGACACTAAAAATCAACATCCTATTTGACTGCAAAAAGAAGAGTTGCAAAAATTTGACAAGTGTTACTGAAAATGTTTTCTTATAATATTTGAAAAAGTCATCTGTGTCAACTTAAAAGCTTCATCTTAATGAATAATTTTAAATAACTATGTGTAATATGGAAGGGGGCACTTGTCACAGATATGCCAAAAACACTAGGAAAGGGGTTGGACCCAGGTGCAGACACTGGCATCAGCTGACACCAGCATGAAACTGGTAAGGTGAAGAGATGTTTATTTATTTATGCAAAGATACTAGGCTGACGGGGTGTAGGGGCAGGCAGAGGGTCAACACCAGGATAGGAGTCCGATTAATGCAAACAAATCCAAACAGGCACAGAGAAATCCAAAATCCAAGAGCAGACAAGGCCCAGAAATCAGTACGCCGATAACAAAACTCAAAACACTGGAAACACACAAGAACCCCTAAAACTGGGGGCGCGCGATGTAACGCGACGAACTGGCAAGCAAAGAGGGGAGCACATGGACTAAAATACACAAAGAAGGGAAGGTTAACAAGACACAGGTGAAACACATGAGGGTAATCTCAACAGGTGGGAAACACAAAGGGAGAAAGTGTAAAGCAGGGCAAGACACAAGAGGAGTAAACCTTCAAAATAAAACAGGAAATAACACAACAAAACACTAAACCATAACACTTGTAGTAATGAGCCTACGGAGACTTCTCACCTGAGTCTGCAATTGCCCTCAGCTCTATAGAGTCTTTTAGCTTCTTCAAAGAATAACTTAACACCCTCTGATTTTTCTGATGTCCAGTGGTTGAACTTTTCCTTGATGCAGTGAAGTACGGGTGTACTCCAAGACCCTGTGATGTCAGTGTTGGTTACAACTTCAAAAGAGAACAATTTTGACCAACCACACCTACTGTATGTTGGATATGGTCAGATGTGAAACAGGCTTGAGACTTTCAAGCATATAGGCCAGCAATATAGTGTTTATCAGTCTGGTGTTAAGTTACTCTTTAAGCTCATCATTGTGGATGTAAGGCCTGCAACTTTACTTGTTTCAATTCCTCCTCACTGTTCGCCAGATATCTTTGTCAGGAGTTGGTGAAGACCAAAGCAGAGTTCCAAGGAGAATAATAATTGTAGATTTGTCAGGTTACCAGAAACATGACTACAAATTAGTGTTGCTGCGTTTGCTGCATGTGTAAACAGCCAAGAATTTGCTAACACATTAGCCATATTAGCTTTAACAGGCCATACTGATTTTGTGAAGTTCTGACCCCAAATGGCCAAAACACAACAACAAAAAATTTACCATTACAGGCCAGCTTAATGTAACAAAGTGATCTGAAAGTGAATATGTCCTCTGAGAGCTTGATAAAATATCACCAAAATGTAATGTACTGCACCACACAACCATGAAACAAATCTAAAAATCATTTTGCAGAACTTTGTTTGGTGACTCACTCTGGTAAACAACAGACAGGGTCGGTGGCCACAGGCTTATATGTATGTATTGGTCGTAGATGGGATTTGTCATAAATATGTCTGAGCTGCCATGCTGAGCACTGTGTGAGGTCAGCTGCCCTGAAGCATTGGATGGTAGGTTCACACCAGGTGAACTGTGTCTCTGAGGAAACTCTTATGTGAATCAGTAGTCCTGTGCTTAGACCCATCTATTCTCCATCTGGACTAATTGCCCTACAAGCCTAATCATACACGGATGAATACTAAACATTAGACCCCTCTTTTTCTGTCTTTCTCTGTTCCTGCTCTCCCTCTTTTTAGCTTACACATTCAATCTGTTTCCTTACCAGCACCTTTTATGCTCTTACCCACTCAACACTCCACTCTTCTTCTCTTTCGGATGCTTTCTCCTTTCCTTTCTTACTTACTCACACTCCTTGCTTGTATTTTAAGAGGGGGAGAGAGAGAGACTGGCCACTTCAGGGACTATGAGGTATGAGGTAATCCAGGCAGGATTGTAGGACTCCTTTGTCCCAAATCTCAAGACTTCCCACAGCTCCATGTGGGAAAGTAAGACCACCAGTCTACATTCAGCAGGAAACACTGGACTGAATAATCATGTTGACAGGTGAAGAGGAGCTCTTTTGTATTTACAGAGGAAAACATGGTATAAAAATGTTTTGTTGTTGAGTACTCTTGAAGGAGCTGCCGCTTGCCAGTCCTGCCAAAGCTAGTATGTGAGTGATGAGAACTCCAGTGGGCATGTTTTCAGCTTCGTTACAGCAACACAAGACAAATGTAACCTGAAAAGGAACAATCTTTAATGAGAACCAGTAACTGTTGCCCAGAAGCCATGCTCGGAAGCATTGTCAAAATAAAACAAATTGGGCTCACAGTTTTAGAGAGAGATCTGCGTGTTGTATTTTATGCCTTTTAAAATAAAAATGTATTTTGAATACATAATCCTGTAGTTCTCTTTCAAATTTGCTCAGGGAATGTTCTCTTTGTATTTTTGCTGCCATACAGTGCACCTCTTTATTGAGTACTGTTGTCTATTAAAGTACATAAATAAAGAGAGCACAATGGCCGAGAAAGCTCAGCGCACTGCAACTTAAGAAAACACAAGCAAATACACAAATGTGTATAAAGTGACTACTTCATACATATTTTGTATATATATTTTTTTCCTATGATGACGAAGGAATGGCCCACCCTAAGTCTGCCACGGTTTACTTTGATATTATACTAAACCTAACCAATCATCACTCCTCATGTCTAAACCTAATCATGTATTGGCCAATCAGAAGCAGAGTAGGGCGTATGACACGCACCCACCCAACTTTAATAACTTCATGAGCCACAAACTGTTGCAACAACAAGTGTGTCGAAGCTTTGTTCAGCACGACAGTGTCCTCTGGAAACATTTCCGTTGGCGTTCACTCTTTTTCGAGTGTTGTCAAATTGATAATTTTTTTTCTTTATTTGTGAGGACATACTAAAGAATGTCCTCACACCCTAAAGCACATGCAGAGGTGCTGCTGGCAGCTATCTGCTATGCCTCATACCTATTGCATCACTTCCATTAAGAGCCAGTTTCATCTTTTTTAGAGTAAATAAAAAACCGCAAGCATCTGGTCAGCAGATCCATGTTGGTACAATAGCTTCATTCAGACAATGGCTAACGCTCAGAGAGTTCAATCGACTGGGGAAACATGAGAGAGTCCAGAATTAGACAAAAGGAGAATATACGTATGTGATATTGAATGCTCAATATTATGAATAGGAGACAAATTCAACGCCAAGAAATAGACTTCGGAGGGGAGGGGCTGAATCTTACAACATTTGATAAAGGCTCTGTAAACTGTGCCTGTGTTCATTTAATTCGTAGCCTAAATATAAACATCATGTCTGCTTTATGAGATCATCTACGTCCTTCTCTTTTTTTTCATCAGTAGTTATTCACTGTACCCCTATGTACAGCCTTAGCCAGAGGAGTCACTCAGCCCCATTTTCACTGATTGCAATACACCAGAGAGCAATCATTGCCATGCATGACATATTTTCCGTAAGTATAATTATAGTATTGATTAAGCCACAGACCTTCCTTTGACAGTCAACTGGTGTTATTCTCATGCAGAACATGAAACATCTATGTTTTTCTTCTGACAGAGCACAAGTCTAATAAGTCTGGGTCCATCTTCATCAGAGCTGGTTCATAGCCACTGGGCCTGGAAAGACAAAGAAAGCCAGGGAGACAAAGGAATTGGGCCAATTTAGCATAAGAGAGATGAAATTTATGTCAGAACACTGTAGCTTTTTGTTAGTACAGTGTCTGGTATCACTTCACAGGTTTGGTCTCTCTTGTCTTGAGAAATCATATCTTGTAAAAAGAAACCCTTACACCCTTACATGGGGTCACAAGATGATGAGAGATCATGTTTTGACCCCATGTTTTTTTTTCCTTTTTCTTAGGAAATAAATATTGTTTTGCCTCCTCTAGCATCTAAAATTCTTAAAAGTTAGTGTGAAAGGGGGAAAAAAACAGTCGATTGAGCTTCACACAACCTATAGACACTTGGTCACAAGATATCACTTTATATCGAAGGGTCACAGGTATAAAAGGCTTTGAACTACTGATTTAAGGAATAGAATAAATATATTTATTTTATTATAAAATCAAAATCCTCAAAATTCTCTTACTTTTATTAAAAGCACAGCAAGAATTTCATATTTGATGATCTTCCACGTACTGTTAATGAGAGTAATATAAAGTTAAACTTGGCCTCAAGTGACATGTTGAGGTAAGGCTTAAATGGTGTTTTTGCATTAGGCAGATCAAACCATCTTTCTCTAAATTCTACCCTCATTCTTCACCTAGCCTAAATAGCCTGCCAGTGGTAAATAGAATAACCCCAAGTAAATCACATGAAAAAAGATGACTGAACGTCTTCATCGCACATGTGAATATGTGCATGAGCACACGTGCATCTTGCATCACCTCTCTCTTAATCTCCTGTATTGCCAAAAGATGGTCTCATCCCTCCCAAGTCTCAACTGTTAATCTGGAGCCTTATCATCATGTTCCAGCAAGAGTGCTGACACACTAAGTCCCGCTCAAGGTCGCTTTAATGTCAGTTTGAGGTCATTTTGCCTGGTATGGTGCCTTGGAACTCCTGCTTGCCCAGTAGGGGCCTGGCGTTTCTCCCCTCAATCATGGACAAATTTACGATCCGCGGAGGAACCATCTCCCATATGCTACTGAGCCTCTCACTGTGTTTAGCCTGTTAATCCCCACAGGAGATGGGGAGCAGCAGACCATGGTAATGTGGATGGAGGGAAGGAAAGGAGGAGGGAGGGGATGAGACAGACGACTCGAAGGAGGAGAGGAAAGGAGAGGAGAGTGTCAGTGTCAGCAGCGAAGGTGGCCCTAACAAATCAGTGACAGCGGGGATGAAAACTCATAGCCACAGCACTTTCCCTGAAGTGTCTGCTATCAGATAAGCTGAGAGATTTAGTTAAGACTTCATATTTAGAGCATGGCTTAAGCTGTGAGACGATGTCTTAACTGTGGTGATGCCAATGTCACATTGTGCCTGCTATGCTCCATTTGTCAAATAGGATTTTATCTGCTTTTTCATAGTCGTAATGCTGCATGCCTTTGCCGTATTATCCAAGACCACATGCAACTACAACATTGATTTGATGATCCCTGCAGCCGATGCAACTTATATCAAGTATCCCTCCTTAAATAATCTACAATCATCATTAATAGTTGGCTTGTGACAGAGGCAAGTGAAGATTGCACTGTCCCCCGCTGCAGGATGTCACTTTGTATCCTTATAGCAGGGCCCGAGCACATTCAAATGAAGTCAAGCACACATCGCATCCTCGCATGACTCCAATTCACTTTTCTCCTATTACACTTCCCATCCCTGTTAACAACAATAGCTGTACATCGTCATAAAGAGGTTTCAGAGGGAGACATCAAACGAAGATTTCATCACTCTCCACATGTCAGTTAGTAATAATACTGCCTATAAACAGCCGCATTATAATCATCATTATCCACCCCTTGAATGTTGCTTCTGTGGCTCAGGATTATGAGCACTATCAGACAGTACACAATGCTCTCTTTAATATTGGGCTGGGATCTATTGTAAAAAAAAACAAAACAACCCCCCCCCCCCCCCCCCCTCTAAAACAGAGAGACAGGGTGACTGTGAGGCCATCATGTGAGTCAGTTGGAAATCCAGGTGCAGTAAGAGAAAGTAGTTGTGGTCAGTCAGTTCAGTGGTCCATCCCTGTCTGCAATACACAATATTTTTGACGCCATTGTGAACAAACTCAGCTCTGCAAAAACTCTTGATTTGAATGATTTTTTATTGTTATTCACTGTTCTCTGCATTAACAGTATCACATATTGGATTTTTATGCAACCTAATTGGTGACAATTGCTTTATTGTGGCATTTTAAAATGGCTCTGATTAGTCTACACTGATTTGTTGTTGATTAGTTAATTAGGACTTAATGCACAGTCTACTATGCAAAAAAAAAAAGAGTCATTCATAAAGAGCTCACTTGAAGTGACAGAGAGTGTTTACCTCTATGGTAACTTTAATCAATGTGTACACAAATTGTGACTGATTGCACAGTAGTAAAGAAAACTGTTTTAATGTCATGTCTAAATTAATTAATTACGCTCCATATCAAATTACAATCTTATGATAATCATGACACAGCAGAACATTTATTCCTTACTTTAGCCTTACGTGTTGAGTCTAAAAAAGAATTGTCATGACTGGTGACTCCAGCGTCACACCAATGCTAATAGTAACAATGATGAAGAGATATCACCTTTTCTTTTACAGTATGTTGCTGATGCGAGCAGCAAGAGTGTTGTCATGTGGTGTAGTCATGTGATCTCAGACCTGGAACAAAATTCTGAAGAACTACTGCTGATAGCAAATAATGTCAGATGGAGTTAAGATTTAAATGTTTCACAAATGTCTCATAGCTTTGCACCAGCTCACCTGTCAAACTTTGTTCTTTTGGTTTTGTTAACATCATATGCTTGTTTCAAACCTGGATAAGCCTTCATTTCAGCTTTGATAAACCACAATATGCTATCTGGAGTAGTAGTCATCTGGGAACATCTGTGGACTCTCCACTCTGCTCTGCTTACGCCTGGTCCACACAGGATGCGTGTGCAGTGCAGAAAGTCTTGCTTTTTGTGGCCCGTATTAACAGCTTAGAGCAGCCACACAGCCTACATAAGCAGCGCAGCTCCAGCAGCGCCTCATCTAGAGCTTCAGGGTTGCAGTTCCCAGCAAAAATAGACCTGAAAATATAGTCATATCAGCATTTCACTGCAGTATTAGACACTGCAGTGTCTATATCTGCAGGTTAAGGGCAGTATTTTAAAATTAATTATCCTTAATAATCATTATCGTAAGCAAACTCTATGTAAAAAGGACACACATGCAGCTGGGCCACACAGCCCACGTGAGTCGCACCCACTAGCGGAGCCTCATTGAGAGGTTCATGGTCTCACTTATTTTTTCTGCATCACACAAGCGGTTTCTCAGCCAAATCTGACCCGAGAATGATCTGTGGATAATCATATTGACATCATACGTTTCACTGCACATTTCAGTGTCTATATCCGCAGAATGCCACAGAAATGAAAGAATCAGTAGGTGAAGGGCAGTATTTTTTTCGTCTTGTTCTCTGTCTCCTCTCCGTGTCTTTCTCTCTAAACGAGACAAAGGGAAAATCATGTCATCATCATTATTGATCATTATCAAAGGCAAACGCCAAGTAGAAAGATAAAGTGCTGGCTGCAGCAACAAGGCTGTTTGTGTGGACACACGTGACGGAGTAGCAGCACTTTAGCGCAGTGGCGCCCCCAGGACATTTTAAAAGGGGTGGTGAAATGGGGCCACTGAAAATCTTGGGATGGCGCGCTAAAACCAAAAGCCAAACTGAATTTCAAGAATTTTTATTATGCTGTTGTAGTTTATAAACTAGTTGAAAACTATGTCAACATGACAGTTTGGGAATCTAATACTAATACTTTGAATTCTTATTTTACAGTTAATGTTACTGTAACACTTTTGGAACATGTAACCTGGGGGGGGGGGTGGTCTATTGCTTTTCCTGGGTTC
>JBBPCS010000386.1:7621256-7642061 GCA_037974645.1 Hollardia meadi | reverse complement strand
GCCCCTGAATAAAACAGTGACTGTGTTGCTGGAGTCATGTTTTAGTGTAAATGTCCTGTTGGTAAATCATGATTTGTGATGTGATTTGAAATGTAAATTTATTCAAGGTGTGTTTCATTTGGTCAGTGGTTTCGAACGTGACTAAATGTAATATGAATAAAACTTTAAAACATTATTCAGATAGATTTTCAGAGGCAATGGTGATTGTTTAACAATAAAGACCCCCAACTTCCATGATCCCATGCTACTTTTTATGTCTTTTGTTTTAATAGAGAGACCCCTAGAAGCATGAACTACACCCTGTGCATTTAATCTAATGATTATAATTTCCCCCCTGTATTTCCTGGGATTTTGAATGCTAAATCTCAATCAAAGACCCAAAAAGTTGATCCTGAGTTTTTATCCAGGAAAATGCTTGCTGAAAAGGTCAGACTATCCTATTTCATATGGCTTTACATTATCTATAGGAGTAAACTGTAGCATTCTGTTTCTCAGTGTACATGGGAAACATGGTGTTTGCATTATGAAGTTGTTCCAGGGCTTTATCTCCTCTTTCCTCCAGCCAGAGACACACTGAAATCATTTCAGGTCAGGCCACCAGGAGTTCACAATGCAGAGAGGTCCGCGGCTCAGACAGAATCTCTGATCCCCGATAACATCTCTACACTCTCTGCTCTGGCGTTCCCTTCATCTTTCCCTTTCTGTTTTCCTTCCCCCTTTCTTCTTCTCTGGCTTTACCCGAGCCTTGTAGCAGGCTAACATTTCTGATAAATAATGATTTTTGGGTGCACGGGTGGCGAGGGGGCCGACCGGTTGCCAGCTACCACGGAGAGATAGGTTGAATCGCAGGGAGTGGTACCTCCTGCTTGGTTGTGCAGTCCAGCAAACATAATTGGCAGTGTTTGTAGGTGGGAAGGCAGTCATATCCTTGTTGCTTGATCAGTGACTCTAATGGTTGGTCAAGGTGGAGGGTTGTGATCTCGGGGCTAATAGTGTGAATCATAATTCTGAAGTTTTATTGATTTGTTTTGTAATTGAATATAATTGTGCCACAGACATGAATGTGCACAAATACAAGTGTGCGTTTGCATTAATTTTTAAATGGATGTGTTTGTTTTTGTGAGGATACTCTATGCCTTTTAGGAATGGGTTTGTGCATTTTTTGTGTGAGCGTGTGCATGTTTGTTTGAATGTATGTATATGCGTGTGCAGCAGTCTAACAGTGTCTCTCTCTAATCCGGGTTTATCAGCTGGTCACTGAGGTGGGAACGGCACCAAGACGTCAGTAATCTGGCTGGCCAACCAAAACCTCTTTATTTCCACTGTCACTGAAACCCATTTGGAGGGGTGGAGATTTATTTGGACTCTCTTATCTCTGCAGTCCAGTCAGGAATCATATAACTGAACTGGTATATCTTTTACGCCCTCTGGATAGAGTGAGGGTAAAAGAGCCCTAAAGGCTAAAATTCCCTCATGAATATGTTTCCACGAATCTGCAGCATATGTCTGATAATATAAAAAGAAGCCACTGCACTCATAACAAATAACACATTTCTCTCTGGTAAAATATGCTGCATAAATACATTTATTTTCAGTGTAGAGGTTCACAGTTGTGGTGGTTGAAATTGCAACTGTACTACAAACTCTGTGACCATTCTATTAGCTCCTACATGATAGGACTGTGGTTATCCTCGGAAAAATACCAAATTTGCTGAGGTGTGATTGAATTAGTAACAGTTCTTTAGTTTTCTTTATCCATGCTGAGTAATTTCGACCTATTCCCCCCTCAACCCTCTCCCATTGGTGCTCAGTTGGTGTTGTGAGTTGGGGACTATTGAGAACATCTGAATAAACTTAAGCTGTGAGATCAGATGTGATTTTGAGTTGCTACATTATCTTGTTAAAAAAGATGTACTGTACATGCTATGGATGGGAAAATATCCTGTTATTTTCTCCTGACCTCTGTTATTAACCTGACAGCCCTTAAGCTGCGGCTGACTGAACTTCATTTAATTATAGCACATTTCTTTGTAAACGCTAGACAATACAATACAAATTTTCTTATGCATGAGCAACAGTCTCAGTCATTCATTCATTCAAACCTCATGTTTCACTAAAACTCTGTTTGGATTTCTTGACCCTCTCTGTCCAGAATGTTTTAGAAGCTGGGAATCTGATTTGTTACTGACTTTGACCTGTTTGTATAAATTTTTGTAAAACAGAAAATAATCTAATCCTATTAAGGCAGAAGTCAACACTTTTAGATCAACAGAATATGAATTCAGTTTCTCAATATTTGGTTTCTATAAGTCTACACATTCAAATACAAGAGGTAAAAATGTTACTGTATGTTTTGTCGTTGTTGTTGAATTAATGCCTGAAGTTTGACTGAATAGCTCTTTTTGGTCTAAATAAAAGTTACAAATGGTCGGACTGGAAGGCTAGAACAGAGAGAGAGAGAGGGAACGGAGAAAAAAAGTGTCACACTGAAACAGCATGTTTCCATTTTAGCTGGGCAGCCAGAGTGGGTTTGCCACCAGCATGCATCAGGCCAGTTAAGAGGTTAGGCCTGGCAAGTCATTACTGTCAGAGCTAATGTAGAGAGATGAGGAGAGGGACCATGGAGGTAAGCACTCACTAATGAATGAACACACTGCTAAGTTCAACAATTACACGCCCATGTAAATGTAAGGATAACACACCAACACAAGCAGACGGCTGCTGAACTCCCCAAACATAACTGCACAGGGAAAATCTAGCCAGATACTTTAGACTTGAACTATCTGTGAATGAAAAAAGAAACTTCTGTTAGCCAGAAAATTGGAAGGATGAATCGTCTTTCAAGGTAGAAGTAAGATGGTATTGCAAGGATTTGCTTTCGTACCTCTCCTTGAATTGAATGCTAATTTAAAGTTCACAGAGTTTTATAAAGTCAAAGGATAGGGAAAAAAAACACTTTAACCCTGTTTTGGGGCGTATTTAGACCTGTGCAATTCAATAGGCGATATGTTTCCCTGTTTTCTATAAAAAGAAGACACTCTCCTTGACTGTATAAAGTGCACCGTCTCTTTCAGTAATCATTTGTTTAAATATAAGCAATGGCTTTGTTCAGTTACATGCATCACGCCGCTATTAGGAATCTTATTTTCTGTAAAAGATTTACCTCCATGTGTTGTCTTGACATTTGGTATCCATAATGCATTATCCTGCACTTTTCTTTAAACGGAAACGTGAACCATCCCACTGAAATAAACCAACCACAGCTGCTGAAGATACCATTGTTTCAACTGTAAAATAGTGCATCCCAACAAATAAAACACCACAGTATAATATCCACTCTTTATTGAATATAACTACCTTTATTCGTGACCCAGCAGTCACATGTGGTAATGATGGAGTTATACAAGAAAATATTTTTTTGCCCATATGTCCTATTCTGTCTTATAATTGCCTCAAGAAGTTGGCCGTGTTTCTCTCATCATTGTAAATGTGATATCTTTGGGCTGTGGACTGTCGGTTGGACAAAACAAGCAAATTAGGGACGTCTTGTTGGGCTGGGAGAAGTTGTGATGGATTTATTTTTTTTATTTTTTTTTTACAATTTATAATATTTAACAGTCTGAATGAGTATTCAACAAATCAAAATATAAATTACTGAGTTTTAGATGATGGAAATACTCATTAGTTGTAGCTATCTATCTGATATTTTAATAATCTTTTTTTTTTGGTTATCATATCGGCCTTTAAAACTCCACTATTGGTCGACCGCTACGGTGTACAGTTTGTAACACCTCTCTTGGCTTTCTTTCAGCACACTAAGCTGCTGCAGGATAAGCTTCTGAAAATGACAACACAATTATTGTTTGTAATAACTGAATTGCAAAAGGCTTAAAAAAATCCCTTCAAGTGTGCTAATGTAGTGTGCTGACACATACACTGACGCATTTTCAAACTTAAATTGAAACAAATTAAAGAACAGCACACACCCCAGTATGTGTTTCACTTTGCAAACCAATCATCACTTGAGTATATATTTATGATGCCTTATCCAACGCAGCAAAACAAGGTTGTCGTTTTAAAAAGGATTTGGGATGCGAGTTACCTCCGTTCAAACAAACACAACAAGCCCAAATGCTCTAATCAGTCCCAGCAGTCTAACACATTGCTTGTTCAACCTCAGCAGAGAGTGAACTGTGCTTATTTGCTTCAGTCCCCGTTGGGCAGGTCTCTAGCAAGAAACCGTGGACCACCAACACTGACACCCACTCTCTTGGCAGTCTTAGCTGTCCGCCAATCAAGGGTGTTTACCGCCGCCTGCCTCATGATGTCATTCCCGCTCCCAGTGCCAAACTAATAACCACCATAGACCCTGGAATGTGCATTTGTGTCTATGTGGATGTGTGAAGAATTCCACATGTCAAAGTAAACCGTTGTTCCTAATGAATCCTGAGTTGGAATGAAGGATAATAAAGCGTGCAATCTGTGCAGCAAAAGGTCAGAGCCATAAACGACTCTGATGGGGTTTTTTTAATTTTTTTTTATCCTCTTTAAACTCAGCAGTCACTTATCAAAGCTTAGAAAATAATCAGGTTGCTGGAGGAACGCAGGGAGGCGTGGAGGATCTGTCTGTAAAGTCTGCGGAGAACGTGGGATTGACAGCGAGCCAGCAGACTGAGATAAAAGTAAAACAAAGGAGCAGTGTTTTTTCATATTACTTTATATCTCATCTTTCAAAGAAAAGGTTCATGGTCATATTTCTGCTGGAACATATTTTTTTGTGTTTGATTGAAGGGATAAGTCTTCTTTAAATGTTAACAGAATGCCAACTGTGCAAAAGTAATGTAGCTTTAGTTACATGCTGTAAAGATGCTTGCAGCTTGTGTTCATATACAGAGTCTCTATAAGAGGCCTCTACAGGGAAATGCATTCATCATAATATCTTCTGACTTACTTTGCTTTTCTCTTGCAGAATTGTCATCTTTTTTCGCTCATTGGCCATTCTCTCGGTACTTATGAGACATCCGACTGCATCCATCAGATGAACTATTGAATATTTACATTCTCTATACATCTGTGTATTGTTCAAGATTAAATTTGAATGTCATTATACAAGTACAACACAATATTGCAAAATTATATTTTGAGTCCCCTATGCTACTCACAAAAAGTATAGAAATTATCATTATATGTTTTTTTATTATATAGATAGGAAAATGTCTTTGTCTGAGAATTTGAATTTCCATGTAACCATAATTAATAAATGACAGTTTTTTTAATTACCTCAGGTCAGTATTAAAATAGAACTCAATAAGTTCACTGTGATGCAGGGTAGTCCTGTGTGTCATGAAATGTGCAGGAAAATGAAACGGGGGAAATGCACTGGTGAAAAAATGTTTCAAAAGAAAATCAACGCAACCTATTCAATCAGAAAAATCACCTTTTTTGGGACTCCACATTCAGAGAGAGAAGCAGAATTTAGCCAAAACTATAAAGAAGGAGTAGAAAGTAGAAATCAAGGGAGGCGCTTTGCTGTTCTTATGTCCATTGATATTTGGTCATTCTGAATGCAAAGGCAACAGAAGAGGACAGCCAGTGTGATTGGAGAGGAGGGGAATGACAGATAAAGAGAGCAAATGAGAGGGAAAGAGAACAAGAAAACAAACTGTTTGACAGTATAGAAAGAGAGAGCAAATATATGCAATGCTTAAAGCTCAATGACAATCAATAGCAGGGAATAGTCCAAATATAAATCATCTGCTCATATCTGGATGAAGCAGAGAGAGGGAGGAGAAAGAGGAGAGAGATAGCCCAGTTGGTGCTCCATCCATCATCTGTTTGGATTGGATGCCAGCTTGATACTGGGAACATTCGCTGATTAATATTCAGTAAGGGGTGGAGGATGCAGAGTGATGTTGGATGACTAAGCCAGCTTTCTTCTGAGCTTTTCAGATTTACTACTCTCTCCAGACAGCCAAATGATTCTGGTGGAAGCGTTTTTAAGAACCAAAACCTGGATTATTCTGCAGAGGGTTATTGCTGTAACAGTGCAGATGTGTTTTGTTTCAGGTTGCTGGCTAAACATACATGATGAGGTTAATGGCTTGTGCCTTGAGCACTTGGGATGTGGGTCTTGAATTTGCACAGCAACCCGCGGAAACAGAGGTGTCAGCAGAGCGTTGGTTAGCCTGACCAATGGGGTCAGCGTTTCTGTCACATGTGTGTCACCAACAACCACCATGGGTGACCACTGCTCAGCAGAAATGTCACACTGCCCCTGAAAATGGCACAACAAACTGTCTTGCACACATATTTTTCTCATTCTCCCTGTTTCTTCTGTATCACAAACATACACCCACACAAAGGTATATACACATATTTGCACAGTGTCAGGCTTTTGGGTAAAATTCTTAGATGTACTCTAGAGCAGCAGCAGCAGAACAGTGAGGGAGGACCTTGGGTGTCACCCTTGACGTCGACAGGCTAGATTTGTTTGCCTTGTGTTGTCATTGTGCGGCTTTGTGGTGGAAAACATCAACTTGCATATTGCTTTTGACACTTATGTGCTCGCGGCACGACAATATGTCATGCATCTCACAACTATGTAAACACAGGTTTTCCAGAGGATTTTTAGACACCTGTGCTGAGTTGAGTGGTTGACCTTTTGTGCCCAAATGAAGCGGAAAAATAAACTAAAAATAAGTGTGTGCGCTGAGTGCAGAAACCGTGCACAAGTATGATATGACTCTTACAATTATCTCTTTAAATACGTTGGTTGATTATTCATTAATAACCAATTATGCAGCCGAGAAATACTGTAGGGCCTTGATGAAGATTAAGAGAAGAATTTTGCTGCAAGGCAAAAAAGGATATTTATTGGGTCCGTTCACCCAAATTGCAAACAAACATATTTTCTCAATTAAACCCACTGGTATCCAGCCATGCAGTTAGTTTTGACTCCAGCTAAAAACAATAGGAATGAAAAGTCTATTGTTTATTGTGTCACAGAATTGGGACTTTTTCCTCAATAGAAAGTAGAACTCTCCACGATAAGGTCTGACATGTTGCTCATTAATGATTTTAATATCATTTAAAATAAAAATTAATTCATCATATTTGGACGGTGACAAATGCCTCATAGACGAATATGTCAAACCTGGACAAAATAAACAAAACTATCTGCATGTGACGTGACTTTACTTTTCTTTTCTGTGTTACAGTCTGGTTGAGTCGCTCTCAATTCATCCCGCTAACTTCACAGTCACAAGCATGGCCATGTTTTATGCCCCACAGTCACAAAGTAAATGAAACGGGTGACGTCAAGAAGTCCAAAAAAAATCATGTAAGTTTATTTGCATTAAAACTTTTTCCAACCCATCACAGTTAAATAACGTTACAGTATGACAATCAGGTAAAAAATCAACGTGCTGACTGTGCCAGACGTGCAGTGAGACAGGAAGAACACTGTTTGACTCAGTATATGGTGGATAGACGAGGCAAATTTGCACACTAACCCCCCCCCCCCCCCCCCCCCCCTGTTTGTTTTGGTGGTGGTGGTGGTGGGGGGGGGGGGGGGTGCTGGCATATCCTGCCATACTTCTAAATGCATACAGCTGGCCTATCTCAGTTTTCAATTCCCATTCGAGGTAAATACAGAGCAAAGCAGATGGAGATATGACTGGCTAAATTGGACTAGGCTGTCCAAATATTACATGACCTCACACAGGCTTTTAGGGGTCATTGGAACGTACGCTAAATGTTGTTGTAGGCAACTTTGCACCCATTTCCCACATACAGCCAGACAAATGCATGCAAACACACAGGGACACACGCTGAAAAACGCATGGACGTTTGCTCACACACTATTCTCAGTCTCAGTCTCTTTCAATCTCGTTTTTCTTTATCTCTGTGATACCTACAGTACTCTTAAGCTGCAGTGAAATACTTTTCAGCTGATTTCCAGCTCCGTATTTCTGTTGTGCTCTGATGTCTATATAGCATATACTGTACTGCCTACTATAGAAAAAGGTCAGGAGTCTTGGATATCATAGCACAGTATCTTGTGCTAATAAATTGCTGCTTATTAAGACTGGTTACATTGTGGAATATGCCATATTCTCTACCTGTCTTTAAAAAACTAAACAGTAGGTTCAGACAGTATGTTTCGGTCAGTGGTTAAAATTTTGATATCAATGGAGGTAATCTCTGATGGAGGAAAACAAGCACTGTCATTTTTTTTTTCCAACAGTAACCCCTGAACAAGGCGTTTAATTTTTCAACTGCAGCAGTGGAGATGCTCCTAGCTGTTAGATTGTTATTGTACCAGGGAGTGTGAAAGTGTGCGACCACATGAGTAGCAGTGTAGCAAGGTGAAGCTTCAAAAAGAGCCAGCACGCTGAGGTGGCTCGCCTAGACAGATACAAGTAGACAGTTTCAATGAAAGTAGATTTGAGCTGCATCCGATCAGTGAAAGAACACTCTTTAGGAAAACAGGAAGACAGTTGTTGATAAAGATGGGGGTGATATATTTTTTCTTTTGTACAGCTAGAGAATAAAAGGCCATTATCGCTGACTTATCACTCCAGAATGTAAGATATTGCCACAATGGCAGCTCTTTCTGTTCGGGGTGTGTTGAGGAAGTGAGCATATCTTATTATGAAGATGGGACCGAAGCATCACTTTTCTCTCCATATTTGTCTGCATCCCCTGCAGTTGTTTGTCTTCCTTATTGTCTTTCCACCTGCTGGTGCTGTGCACATTCTGCCCGCCTGTTACATCGTTGTTTTCTTTCCGGCTTTTCACTAGTTTTTTTTTTTTTTCTCTTTTTCCAAGAAATGGTAGACATCGCCATAAATAAAGTACAACTTGAGGGAGGAGAAATCAATAGCGGGACATTAGGCCTTTAATTTGGCGTCTTACAAGACCATCCTCTCTGTAATGTGCTGAGAAATTAGCCTACTGCTGATTCATGGAATGCTATACTTTATATTTGTGTTTGCGTGCCTTTGTTTTTGTGTGCAAATTCACACAAATTATGTGTGCTTAATAAGGTATACAGTACATTTGATGTCAAAGCATAAAACAGAAACTTGCGTCAGAGCCTCATCTACCCCGTTCACCCCTGAACACACACACACACACTGGCTCAGGCACAGTTATTATATCAAAGACATCCAATTTAAGTGCAGGCTTTGACATGCATTCATTAAAACAGTATGGCTACAGAATGCAAGGACACAATGTTTCTGGAAAGACTGTCTTATTTTCTTGTTTCCATAATTCATTAGAATTTTTATGCCTTCATGCCAGCGATAGCCGTTGCCGGAGGCATTATTGCTTTCTGGTTGTCCGTCCGTCCGTCCCATTCTTCTGAACACGATGTCTCAGGAACACCTTGAGGGAATTTCTTTAAATTTGGCGCAAATGTTCACCTGAACCCGAGGATAAACTGTTTAGATTTCTGCGGTCAAGGGTCAAGGTCACTGTGACCTTTTAAACCATTTTTTAGTTATACCTCAAGAATTCATACGCTAGTTATGACAAAATTTAAAACAAATGTCTGTAATGCAATGTCATGAAGATAAAATCATGGCATTTTATATCAAAAAGGTCAAAGGTCAAATTAGCTGTGACATCATAATATTCTGCAAAAACATTTTTCTGGCCATACACCATAATTTAGGAACAGAAGGGGACATTAGATTGTATAGATGTTCTGTGCTGCTGGGTTGTAGATGTGTGCGAGGCATTCATGTTTTAGAATTTGGAACTTCTTTGCAGCAACATCCATATTTCAAGCGTTGTAGTCCACCACAAGCTCTTTGGTTTTGCTGATATTGAGCTTCAGGTGATTGTTGTTACACCATATGATGATATATGTTACATGAGTCTGGACAGACATGGATGGAAATTGTAACGTGATTGGTGCGCGGAGGCATACAAGCGTGGTAATTCTAGTTTTTTCTACAACTGTACTGTACTATGCATGTACTACATTCATACACACATGTATACACACATGCACATAAGAAAACTCGCACTCAGACTTGGTCAAGCTCTCTTCTGGTAAGTGCTTCTCTCGGTGCTGTTAATAACACACAGCTGCAGGCCTCAGGGAGGAGAAATCTGCCAACACAGTTTAGCTTAGGGTGGCTTTATTTATAGGTACTAATTAGCCTTTAATTATCACAAATAAATATCACCTGGCTGGTGAGGTTTTCCTTCCCATTGGCTACTGGGAATAGCTAAAAAGTTGACCTCTGGGACAGTTCAGAGTAAATGGTTTTCCATTTGTAACTTCACTTGGCTCATAAGCAGCCTAATTATCATTTTTATTCCTCATTGTTTGCAGTTTTAGGGAGCTTGTTGTGATTGTCCTCTGTTAAATGTGATCCATTGTAAGATTGTTATAAGTTCAAAACTGCAGGCCGTCATTGCCCGCTGATTTATTGGACCCATCATCCAGTCATCCCATTTTTGATCCATAAAATATTTAACTTGTATGATATCCACTAATAGCTTCAAATCACGTTGAAGACATTTTCTGTAATGTAAGAATGGGATTTGTTATTGTCTTCATAGGCCATTCGACTTGCCTTGTAGGGGGTTATTTATAAGCACACATTCAAAAGTCACACCCAAAAATGTCCGTCTTTAGACATGGAACATCAGTTGTGCTTTCCATTCTGTCAAGGGCATTACGGAAGGATGTAACCACACAGGCAGGAAATTCAGTTTGAAATGAGTTATAACCTGCAGAGCCCTATAAATCATACCCCCCCCTAAAACTCCACACACCCTCTGCCCTCCCCACACAACACACACACACACACACACACACACACTGCAGCAGCCATCAGTGCACGATCAGGCATATGGGTGGGCATGTGCATGCTCACAAAAAAACAGCTGCATTCACACATGTGCACGCTCTCACCCATGTTGCCTGTTGAGTGTGCGAAAGCAAGGAAAGAGAACGTTACAATGGACATTATCCTAGAAATAAAGTAATTACTAACATACAGTATCTTGTGTAGTTGACTTGCTTTACTGTTACCATTTGTTTACTATTTAAAACTGTGGGGAGACGGTAATTTTCGAGAAACCACTAAAAACCACTATACCACTGATCAGCGATTAGAGTCAATAGCACATTTGCATGGCCACTCATTTGAAGTGCTTATTGAACGGCTTGTTGGGGAAAGTTGGCAAACAGTACTTTCGTACTTGCTCTCCACCTCCCCTCCTCTGTGCTGGATGGCGGCTGTATAGTGAGTGTTTTGTGGTTTCTCTTTGTAATGATAGAGATTTTTGCAATTACTATTTATGGTGGTGTTGACTGTAATTGCTTTCCTCAGCTCAAATCGTGATCATTATCATCACTCCTCTGTCATTCATACCAGCTATGAATATATATGAGACTGCTCTACTCGATGGGCCTAATTGGAAAAGCATCTATGTGGCCAGGACTGAAGACACAAGGGAGACAGAGGGTGAATGAATTGGGGGAAATAATGGCAGTGGTTTTGCTTTGGTCCCCTATTTCTGTTCAGTGTGTATTAAATGCAAGCCCATTTAAGTAGCGCAATAAAGGCAAATTAGTCGAACACATGGATATTTTGTTTTGTGGTAGGGGGCCTATAGAGACACAGGTGCCCTTTTTTTTCTTTTTTTTTAACATTCAGCCTAAGACACCACATCATGCAAACATGTTGCTTTTAAAAAAAAATCTTATATGTTAAATGTTCTCCAAGATAAATAATTTTTGGTTACTTTCTTCTTTTCCCTTTTTATCTAATTTGTTTGGATCAGTAAGAATTCCACTCCATAATGTTGTTTATTATCGCAATAATTACAATGAATGTTTGGCTAATTCTGGAAAATAATCCAGTCAGATATGCTTTGTTGGACAATTTCTTTGCTCTCTCTAATTGCCCATAATTAACTGTAATGGATTCTTTTAGATCTGATGACTGTAGATGAATGAAGTGATGTGCTTCTATGAATACTACAAGTGATATCAAACTAATACGGTGTGATGCAAATTCTTGAAAATATTCGTGAGGTGCATTTCTTATAAAATGTTTAAAGGTTTAAATATTTTTTACAAACGTTTTACCCCATTTACCTCAAACTGCATACATTACTGCTGGTTTTCCAATGCATACCATAGTGTGTTTGATTTGTGATTTTCATGCCTTGTAAAAGTTAGCATTTAAGAGCCTAAAAGTCTAGCTATGCTGTGAAAAACCTTTGGCTACAGTGTATAAATGTGCACAATTTCTAATAAATTGGCAGATACAACACCATTAGTATGGTTGTTAAATTCTATTAGATATTTGACTATATATGGATGTAACACCACAGCAAACCTAGAATTTGAGCCCAGTTCCTGCCTCGATTTGCACCCAGTTCCTGGCTTGAGCCCAGTTCCTGGTAAGTCACACTTGCACAACAGATGCAATTAGAGCTCCTGCTATGAACCCACAATTGAAACTGGATGTAGTCTGTCAGTGGTTAGACAGTTTAAGATGTCCTTTGTTGTTGAAGGTTGGTTCAGTGAGGTCCTTGGCTTGGAAGGAAACAAAAAAACTTACTTTATCAATTTTACAAGTACGCAAGAGGACATGCTCAAGCACGCACATACACACACACACACTGGCACATTGTGTGTCAGTGTGTTATCAGCAAAACACGCTATACACACAATCGGCTATAACACTATACAACTTACATATAAATCCCTAATCACAAGCAGCTCTGTTTTATGAATCATACCCAGATCCAGTATGCTTTGCAACAAGCACCTTTATTTTCCAAGAACAAAATATTCAGGCTTTTATTTGTTTTTTAACAAGACACAACAACAAATTAGGTTTATTACAGAATCAGAACTGAGACAACTTTGGAAACCTCAGCATAGGGAGCCTTTCGTTTTGCCAGCGGGCACTGGATGTACTATGAATCTGGTGATCTCACATGCTTTTAAACCAAGAAAGCTAATTACTGATATTTATGGTCCTCAACTTACTGGGTTTATAAGATTCACTCATGAACATGAGAGCTGTGGCAGAGGCACTAGGGCTCCCTGCTGGGCCTGTGTAATTCATGTGCTATACTCATTAGTTGGTGTTGGAGTTTTGTCTTGTTTCTTTTTTTAGAACACACCGATATATGCTTTTCTTTAGCTGAAAATTTGGTCAAATGCAACGTTGCTAATATTGTCAGTTTTGGCCTTCAGCATATATTTCATTTGTAAAGAATTGGACTCTGCCAGTAAATTTCTGATGAAATAAATTTCAGGGTTGTTGGCCATTTCAGCTGGGGAGAAATATTAACTTTTACATTATTGTGGAGCTGGTCCACATGATGGCTGTGCTGATGAAAAGAGCATCGATTGCCATTATCCTACCCATGGGACTCTTCGATGGTCCAGAGGACCATTTCAGAGACTCGTGGAGGGGACCGAAGAGAAAAGGCTGCCGCTAACATCCTGCTAATAGTCATTTTACTAAAGCCTGTGTGCTAAAAAAAATGACATCATTGATAAATAGCAGATGTAAATCATTGGGAAATCACCTTGGGAATGTAGGAAGGGCCTTTGACATGGGAAGGGCCTCGACAGACATAAGTATGTAAAATTTATGTCTGATCCCCCCCAAAAAGTTTGGCCAAAATCAACATAAATGTGTATGATATCTTCTCCAGCTTAATGGCTGTAATAAAAACTGTATTTGTTTTAATGTTTGGTGATATATACAAGATAAAGCGAAAAAAACATTCCTCTATTTAAAGTCTCCTATCTCATAGCTCATACATCACAAAACCATGACATGTCAGACATCAGAGGCTGTGTTTCCCCAGATGGAAACTTGTGGAGGAAGTGAGCAACTTTGGTGGCTTGGCAGTAGCACACCAAGCAAAAAGAGTTTGGTCACGTCCTCATCCAAAACCCCATGCAAAAAGCCCTGATCTCCGTTCCAGATGTTGAGCCATAATGCAAAGCCCAACGCCAGATAAGGTTCAAAGGTGGGGCGCTCATCAATCAAATTCAGATTGGAAGCAACTGTCGGGGTCAGGGAAGCATCTCATTATCTGTGATGCAAAACAGCTGAAGACACACCACCTCCTCCTCACCTACAGGACCGACATGACGGATGCAACTATTAACGCTTCATTGTGTGATGACAACATGTTTTAGGGTTGTACTTACATCTCAAAGCTGCTAGATATTTGAGATTTTAATTATTTGTTAAACGTATCTTCAGTGATGTTGCTCTACTCAAGGTACTCAGATTGCTAAACTACAAGTAATTATAGATATTTCATTGATTTGATTTGGCATATAGTGCAAATTCCATACCATCAATTTTAAACACACTTATAAGTAAACGGGCTTAGAGCTGAAACAATTAGTTGAGTAATAAATTTGTCATTAAAAACTACTGTTTCAATTTGAACAATCAGTTAATTGTTTTCAATTGAGCAAAAATATATTAATAAATTTACTGCTTTTCTCTAGTGTATTGAATATGTTTGGGTTTGAACTGTTGGATGCACAAAGTAAGCAATGTGAAGATATTTTATAGACAAAATGAGTTATTGGTTCTTGAGTAAAAAAACAAAAAACAAAATAATACTATATAATAAAAGTGATGCTGGCTGCAGCCCTAAACGGGATCTATAAATGTAAAAGACTTACACTAATTAATTTAATTATGAAATTAAAAATACTGTTTAAAAAAACCCCATTTCATTACTTCCAAACATGTGCAGCACGCTCCAACTTTTCAGCGTGGCTCACTGTTTTCAATTAGGCTTTGAAAAGTATTCTGTAATGGTCAATCACAGCCATCTATTATTTCATTAAGCACCATTAACTGTACGGTGGACCGGGTAGAAAAGTTCAAAGCTTTTAGCATTTGGAGCATTATTAAATGTGTTCCACAAGCCAGTTTACCAGTAATCCTCATAATGCATCCTTGACATCCATCAGCAGAATATAGAATTGCATTATTTAGACATTGTGGGATCCATTTAGGTGTTTTTCTTCGCAGCTTACAGTAACATTGCATTTCCAATGTCAAACCAGTACCATGTATTCTGAGGCGATCAAGTTAACTTGTATCAACTTAATTTGAAAAGTTTTTCTTTCTGTGGGAGTCCCCTCTGTGGAATACCAGAAGTATGTGACCTTCCATAAGCAGCGGGGCAGCAGTGGGTTCGGCGTGTTTGTTCAACCCTCGCTTATCTTCTATCCAAAATGAAAAATAAGAAAGAAGCTGCTCTAAGATCCAAAGTAATCTTGTGGTCTGTCCTCTCTGATACTTATCAGTGGTGGAAACATGTTTCCAGTTAATTCAGCCCAGAAAAAGGTGGACAGGAGGAGAGGAGTGGGGCTCTATTCCCACACATAAATATTGAAGAGAAACATGATTTAAATGCTTATTAATTTCTGTGAGGGAATAACTTGCCGGAAAAAAAACCCAAAACATCCAGCCCTATGTTCCCTTAACCGTGAAAGTATGCGAAGAGGATACTTATCTCTTTGCAGCTTAATAAAAGCCATCTTACTGTTGCTTAGGAGATGTTATACTCTATTGTCTTCTTTTTCAATTCATTATTGACTAAAAAGCTTAGGTGATGGGGAGTCATTGACCGTGCAGATACGTCTATTCAAAGATTTCATGGCATTACTCTAGCTTGTGAAGGCGCACAAGGCATAAATCATAACCATATGGATTGAATTTAAGAGAAAGTATGACTGATGCGTTATTGTATTTGGAATTCATCTGTGGGATGTGCTGTGAAATAAACATATTTTAGAATGAAATTAACCTTACAACTTAGGCCTATAAAGCCAAATGGGCCATGTTCTGAAAAGCTCAACTAAACCGCGTACAAGAAATGAACTTCAAACACAGGAAAAGGTTTCCTCCACCACATGTAGTGTCTGTTTAGGTTTTGAGATGTGAAATGAAACGGAGGGAAGCAGAAAAGAGGAAGACGCACAGAGGGAGGTCCGGTGAGTGTAAACCAGAGCAGAAAAGTTTCCTGCCTCTTGGGGGAGACAAAACATGGCATAGCTTCATCACATCCCTCCCTCCTCTAGTGGGCAAGCAGCAGCAAAATTCAACTATTATTCTCTTCTTCCGCAGCCGACCTACCTCGTAGATACATTCTGATGTCAGACAGAGGCGTGACTCCTAACTTAATCCGTCATCCGCTGAAGAATGTGGGATCTGCAAGAGGTCAGTGCCACAGGCTGCCATCCTGCCACCTCAAATGACAATAGATGACGCTAATAGCAGGAGGAACCATAAAGCCTTATCAGATTACAAACACAATGAAACCATGACATATTACTGCTGGCTAAACACCACAATGGGGAAAGTCAGTGATGGTGTTTTTCAAGAGTTTTACTGCTGTTTTATTCCTTGTTCTTGTTTACATTTTACAAGCTCTCTCAGGGCCCCAGCACAGTTCTTTCTATTCTGTATTTATTCCGCTGCTGTCTGTAGGTTCTTTTTGTTTGCATGACTACTTTGAAGTGAACACACTTACGTGTTCCTCTGCTGGTTTGCATTTTTCTGCCTGTGTGTGTGAGTTGCCATCTTGGGAAACATAAATGCCCCCCCCCCAACGGTTCATGTGTGTTTGATAAAAAATCTTCCAGGCCTCTCTCCATTTGTCGGCAGCCTCTAACCAGCTCCAGCTCTGCCTTCAGCTGCCTCCCATTTTATCATGCAGGCTCTAAACAAAACCAGGTCTGCCTGGACTCGCACTCTTACCCACACATTAACATGTATGGACACACATGCAGACGTACAAATGAGAGTGTGCGCTCTTGTGTTTCTCTCACACCCTCTAATACGGTTTCAATTGTATATTTGAGCTTTAGATTTGGTAACGGTATTCAACTGTGACCAATAAAATGTCATTTATTCATGTATGTAGAACTGGATGAACAACATGATTCCAGCCTTTATCAACTAAGCCAAACGATGATTACAGCATTCTTTAACATTTCTGTAAAAGCTGCCCACAGGAAAACTGTTCTAGTGAGCAGCTCCTCCTGTGTGCAGTACAAGATTATTTACAAGAAATCTGCCTGGGGTGTCTATGTAATTTTCAGGCTGTATAGTAGGTCATATATTACAATATGAATTCAAAATTACTGCAGTGTGTAGAGCAGGGGTCTGAAGTGGGGAAACATGTTTTTTCTGTTTAGAGTAATTGATGAGAGGCATTTTAGTACATTTACATGTAGCTGCTTATGATTAGACGTAAGCTGAATGAACATATCAAGATTCAACTTGTCTAATGTTTACAAAGGTTTATGATGTGTAAAGTTACGTAAGATAGATTCCAGCACCCTCTCTGCCACATGTGGCTTTCTGCCTCCCTACGTTCCGTGCTCTTTGTAGGAAGTTTGGGCCATTAAACGCACAGGGCCAGGACACAGGTTGTTGGGGTCAACCTCTCTCCTGTTGGCAGATTCAGAGGCCCAACAGGCAGGCAACAGATTTTTATCTTCCCTTCTGGAGAGCACCTGGATTAGTCGTACATCCGCCCGCTCCTCACACACACACACACACACACACGCACACACACACACACGCTCACACACACACACACACACACTGCTCTGCTCTAGAGTGACATGTCAATTCAGCCCTCTGACCTTTCAAAAAGAAGACTTGAGTGGGAGAGCATGCAGTATGTATGTATTCGCATTGCATAGATGAGAGTGTATGCTTGCATGTAGGTACACATGTGCCTGTGATGAATAAAATAAAAGAGGATGTGAGAGGCATATACTTTCTCATGAATCTCTCTTTATGTTTCTCTTCAATTGGCAACATTTAATTTGGCAACACCGCATTTTGCAGCTTTGCCAGCAAGGCAAAACTAAATGAAACTGAATAGTTGGAGTGATTATAAACAGAGCAGTAAAAGTAGTTCCACGGACATAATTTCCAACAGAAAGGTCATTTGCAGCTCGCTATTCAGTTCAGCCCACAGAAGCTCAGCGGGCTCATTTAGATGCTGTTTTACATTCTAGTCCATTTGATACAAATTAAAGGAGGATAACATTACATCTAAGAATGATGTTACGAGTTTAAGGCAGGACACACTCTTCTGTCTTTATTGCTGGCTGCAGTTGTTTCTAATGTAGCAACTACTGGCAATCTTTCCGGGCAGAGGAATACAATATATTTTGATATTGAAATTCACAGCTATTTCACCTTCAATATTTATGACTGCATAAACTCTTGCAGACAGTTTTTTTTTTTTTTTTTTTTAGTGCTTGTGTTTATGTTCAGCAGCAAACTCTAGGGACACTCAGACATATTGCATTATCCAAAGGTATTCAGATATATTGTAGTGAAGATTATGTTGGACTGAAATATAAATTGGTAATTGTTAAACCAAATAAATATGTATATACAGTTTATTAATATATATTTATTTTATATTTAACACTTATAAACTATTAGTTTCACCAATAATATAAGACATGCCACTATTCTCTGTCACATTAGGGTTTGCTCAGTAGCTCCGCAGAACTTTTAGTACAATTTGAAGGTGTCTTGACTCTTGTTTAGTGCCTATCCGGTAATTCTGAGATAAATAGTAGTGAAGAAAAATGCCTCGGCTGCAGGGGGGGGGGTGCTGTTTGAATAATAATAACAAGTATTTAAGAGGAGGAGTTGGCACTGGGAAGATCTCACTTTGAAAGCCATTAAAAAGACATAAATGTTTATTTATGATGTAACTACTGAGTCTTACACTATTATACTATAGTATACATGTGTATGGGGCACTGTATGGACCATAGAGCATGCATATGTTTGCGCTTTTCTGTGTGTGTGTGTGCGTGTACTCCCTCAATTCCCTACACACACACTTAAATTGTAAGACCATAGATCTGGGTCAGGGGTGAGAGAGCATGTTTGCTTAAGCCTTTGCTTTATTGGGTGGCAGGAGTTGCCTCCCCTTTTCACGCCATTAATCTTTTTGGAAAGTTTCTTCCTTCTGAGATCCTGTTCTCACAATTCGGATCTAAATTTATTCTTAGGAACAATTTTTGTGGCTGTGATTTGGCAAACAGAAAGGTATATTGGGAGTTTTCTGAGAAAAATGCTCTTACCACTTTTTAAAACTAAGTAAACAGGGCAATGTACTGTTATACCCTAAAACGAGCCATATCATATGCTTGAATAGTTTCCACAGGATCCAGGGTCTAACATGCTCAGGGATTTCAAGTAATAATTATTAAAAAACTGTCTCTTTCAGTACTCTAAATCAGAAATCCTTAGACAAATGGGAAGTCATGCATTTTACATTACTGGCAAAGGAAATAGTACCCTGGTTATATAAACAGGAGAAGAACTGTGTACTTATACTTTATGTTTAGTGATAAACCAGGGCTGACCACGAAGGAACAGAGGAAAATCACCTACTTTAGAAGCTGATTTTGCAAGAGACAGCAAACAAATGAATAGAACATTAAATACATATTATATGCATATAAAAATCAGTCACACTCCATGCTAGCTTTTGCCAATTGGCACAAAATACAAACTACACCTGAGGCTGAGAATGTCATCAGTTAGGTTATTACAATTCACGAGGACTTGAATGTGTATACCAGACTTCACATCAATTCATCCAATAATTTTTTTGAGACATTTCAACAAAAAACCCCAAATGTCAGCCTGAGGGTGGCGATAGAATTAAAGTCTGGGGATCACCCAAACCATCAGGATTTATCGTCTGGGAGCCATGCATGTGCAAAACATTGTGTTGGGATATATCACAGGATAAGTGAAAACATTATCTGTTGGTGGCACAAGAGGGAAAGTCAGGGGATCACCAAAGTTAGCAGCATTCATCATGAGGACGGCAATCCATCTAATAGTTTTTCAGACTTTGGTGGACCAACAGACAGATGAACCAACAACACGACCTTGGCCTCCAAACTGCAAAAAAGATACTACTCCAATAATATTCCGGTCATGTTGGCTGTGAATGTAAAATATTTTCCATGCACAGTGGCTGCATTTTCTACCCTGGATGCCTCAGTTTTGATCAAAATTAGAGCTTGGAACAGATGCACAAAATCATTAAAATTATTGGTATATAAAGAAAAACGCAACCAATTTAAATGATTGTGACAAAAAGTAAAAATAAAACATGAAATCATGACTTTTTAATAGAAAAGCAGCTCTGCTCTTACACCATACTGTACACTTACAGTGGAAACATCAAGCACGAGTTTTGCTCAGCCAAATGTGTGCTGCTCTTAGAGTTCAGCATATTTTTTTTTACATCGAGTGCCTCATCTGCAGCAAAAACAATGACCCCATTGTTTACCTTCACCTCCATTTCAAGTCGGAGAAGTTTCTGGCTGACCGGGGTATATGTGTTTTAGTGTCCATGCAGATACTGTATATGTGTTTCTGCATTGTACGCTGCTTTTAGCTTATATCATAGCATAATTAGCATACAGAAGAACACCAGGGTTTACCAACTATACTGGCATACTGTATGAAAGGTCTTGGCCAAAACCGAAACCAAAAATAATGAAACACTTGGCCGAATACCGAACACGGTTTTTTCGCAGTTTTTCATTTACTTTGCCAATTTTTTCACCATTGCATAAATTAAATAGCCTAAACGTGCTTTTTACTTTTTTGTCTTGCTTTTCAAAGAAAAAATCTATTATAAAACTACAATTTAACAAGACTAGGTGAAACCTAGTATATGGCTGGACCGCCATTATACTTAACAGTAATGTTGTCA
>JBBPCS010000386.1:7585674-7621156 GCA_037974645.1 Hollardia meadi | reverse complement strand
GGTGGGGGGTATTGTTTTTATTGTGTGAAGCACTTTGTGTTACTTGCTGTATGAAAAGTGCTATACAAATAAAGTTTTCGTGGTGTGGTAGCACGCATTGTCCTGCTGGGGGACCAATGTCATCGTGGTGTGCCGGTGCCATGGGGGGGATGCTTGGTCTGCAAGGGTGTTTGGGCAGATGGTTTGTGTCAAGTGGCATCTTCATAAATGCCAGGATGCAGGGTTTCCCAGCAGAATATTGCACTGTAGAGAGATGATCAATGTTACTCACTTTAACCGTCAGTGTTTTTAATGTTGTGACTGATCAGTGTATACACACATACCAGTGCCATCATATGGCAAAACGTTTATGTAAGTTATTGGTCTTTCCTGCTACAAGCAAAGGCGCAAAGACTTAAATGAATTACCTCTAATAAGTTTAAACTTTGCCACATTAACTTATTTGATTAACAAGATTTATTACTTGTTTTAACCAATTTAGAAGCCGGATATTCCATTACTCTTTGACACTATTCATCAGTTATTAAATTAACAGTTGCTACAGTCCATTAATATTGTAATTAGTAGTTTTATTAACAGTTATCTGATAACAGGTGCTATGTGCTTATTGCTGGTAAACTGCATCACCCCTACATCACTGCCTTAGTCGAGACAATAGACTTTGAAGGGCAAGGGAGGCCCTTCTCAAAATTATGGAAAAAAAATCTATGTTGTATATCCATCATTTAAAATGCTTCTGCTTCTTTTTTAAGTTATCATACCTGATTACTGCTTAATGTTCATCAGGGCCCCTGCAGGTTTGAGAATGTAAGCTACACAATGAACCTCATATCATTATCTTTGATACACTAAATTTCCTAATGTAGTTATCAAAGTACATGAGCATTCTGGTCTCAAGATCACTTTCCAGTATAACCAGTCTCATGCAGCCTTGAGTCCTTCCAATGGCTCACCCTATCATACGCAGGCTGTTGGGCAGTTATAATGCTGCGTTCCAGACAATTCGGATGTCGGAATTTTCCGACCTCCTACTTGAAAAAGTGCAATGGAACGCCACTCAAAGTCGGAGTTCCGACTTTTGAACTTCAAGGAGAAGCAGTTTTCTGACGTCACACAACAATGGCGGCGCTCATGGAGACATTAAATAAAATGTATAATGGTGTCTTTTACCTCATGCATCGTTTTTGCTCCTCTGCTTTGTTGATGTAAGCAAGGAGGCTGCACTGGTCACAGTTAAATTGTCTCATCACCAGCCAAATAAACATCAGCTTCTCACGGTCAGCCATGTTTGTGTACGTTTGACGCTGTGCCATATGCACCGTGCACTGGAGCGCTTTGAAGTCGGAACTCGGAAATTTCAAGTCGGAATATCCAACTTCCGATTTGTCTGGAACACAGCATAAAAACTCATCAAGAAAGTGTTTATTTTCTTTAATCAAAGAATCAGTCATTTAGAACTTGTTGCTAGCATCAAGTTCAGAATGTGTGTATGTTCTGAAAAACAACAACGTTGATGACAAAACATGAAATATATTGTTTTTGACACCTAACTTTGGGGTTGTAGCTTTTTTACATTTAACTTTGGTAGAAATTCTGTAATTCAAAAATATTAAACTGCCATACTGTTAAAATACAACAATGTTGCCTCAAGGACATGCACTAGTCTTGTGCAAACACCATCACACCTCTTTTGTATGGATTTTACACTGAGGATCGTGAATCTGTGCTTTTGTCTATTAGTATTGACCCTGAGAGTGGAAAACAAGACCCCTCATACAGAATATTGATGCCAGTGAGGCAGTGTACAGGATGATTTGTGCTGCACATGCTTCCTCATTGATTGTTTATTACAGCTGCATGCTATGGAAAAAGACTTCATCCATCACCCACCAGTAATGAGTTTTTACATGCAGACTCAATTCGGGGTCCAGGCTTCTCAAATGGGCTGTCTCTGAAAAAGACAAAGATTGAGCAGCAATCATAGCTTATTATGTGACTGCACTGCAGGACTGGAGAGAAATGAGGCTGATGCTAGATGGAGGATGGGAGAAGGAAGGAGTGTTTTGGGCGTAGAGGGTACCAGTATTCGGTGCAGCCGGGGACCTTTCCTTCAAGCTTCTTCCTCAACCTGCAGGGCACATGTGGGATCAGTGATAAAGCTTTTTCACATGGTGGCACAGACTAATGTTCTTCCGTTAAAATGCAGACAGCAATCCTGGTGTGAGCTATGCATGTGCGCTAATGAGCTGTGCTGCCGCATGTTGTTGTGGTGATTACCATCTCTACTGGGCATTGATCCCAGCAGGGTAAAAACAGGAAGGAAGGAGAAAGGCGACCAACAACAACAGCAGAACAGCGTGGCACTCTACCGTGGCATCACACTAAGTTCAAGGTCTTTTCAGAGATGTTCTCTCAAACTCCTGTGGACCGTAATTTGGATGACATCAACACTTTTTTTTTTCATTGGATAAATGTAAATCCCAGCATGAAAAAGGGAATTATTCACAGCTGTTATGCCTTTGGAAGTTTTGGCTCCTGCCTCTAAGTGGGAAGCCAAAGATGGGTTATGTCCTGACAGCTAATGATAACAAAGCGAAGAGTGCCCCTTGCCCCCTCAGGACCCACTCTACAGCCGGATGTGTTTTGACTGAGCTAATAAAGATTTGGCAGGTAAATCTGATATGTTGGACTTGACGGCTGGACCTGTTGTAGTGTAGGTCTGAGTCCATTGAGGCTCCATTAAAGTGTATACACTGCGCTGATCAATACCCTAACACAAATGAGAAATGGCAGTATTTTTATTGATGAGGCACTACTTGAACTTTATAGGAAAGCTCTCAATAGACACTTAGAGAGAGGTTTGATGTGCCATTGCTTAAACGCATGACTTCAAGGGATTAAAAGGTTCCCAAATGATATCAGATGCAATCATTTGCATTTTGTGAAGTTTTCAAAATAAAATAGGAAAAGATAAAACTCTAATCATCTCTGTGGAGAGATGGAACAACAATGTGCACTAGGTTACATCAGAGGAATAATAGTTTAGGAACAGAAAAATAGAGAATTAGAAATTGAGAGTGTGGAGCTGTATTACAACACCATAGCCATACTATAATTTTTTATTCACAGTTTACAAAAAGGTTTGGGAAAAATAGGCTTGTCTAAAAAATAAATTACCTTACCTTCTATTAGCATAAGAAATTTACATGTATGAATTTCTTGCTTCTCTTTCCTTGATCTCTTGGAATTTAAGCTGTAAACCAAGACACCATTGAAACGGGACATTTTGGTGTGTATTTGGTACATTGATAGTAGTAAGGCAGAGCTGCTGAATCAAATGAGCTTTGCATGTTTTGCTGCAGAGACACAACAGGCCTGTTGTACAAAGTCTGTCATTTGCAATCTGGTCGATCTGCAATGAATAGCCTGTTCCGCAGGGCTGCCTCCAGAGAGTGGAAGCCCATACAGCTCTGAAGCCTAAAACGACAGGGAAGAATCTCTCATATTGTATCTCTGGGTATAAATTTACATTTCTAATTCCTCTTGCGTTTAGCAGGCAGCCCTGCAGGCCAATACAGATGTCTCTGGCAATGACCTAACTCTTCATTAATATGTATGCTGACAACCAACCAAAAAGAATAATAAAATTGCTCCTCTCCAGTTACAGATTCTCTAGGCTCCCAGAGTACCAGGGAGAGCGAAGAGCCATCCAAGTGTACATCACGAATTCCCCTCTCCTCTCAACTCCTTTGCTTCTTCTCCCCGATCCATCTGGACCAAGTGGGGTGGTCGGCTCTTATTAAGAGACATTTAAAGAGGATCCTTTACCCGCTCTCCTTTAATGTAATTGTTGAAGTATCAGAGCTCACATCATACCATGTCAGAGTGGAAACCTCTTTTGTTGGAAAAGAGGAAACAGTGATGTGATTGTTCTGTGTTTTTCTTTTTTTCTTCGGTCACATCTTAGACAAGTTAACCTCTTTAATTAAGAGTACTTAGCTGTGTGGGCCCGGATGGGGCAGGAAGCGATTGTTGAGACCCTGCCAAGCTGGATCGGGTTTCTCGGTGGCCCATGCCTCTAGCCAGGGCTGAATGGGAGGCTGGCTTGTCAGCAGATGCTGTGCTCAGGGATCAGTGTCTCTCTGTTGGTTTACAAGAGCCCTTTTCCTCAAGACAAGAGAGGGAAAAAAACGGAGGATGAGTAAAGAGTGTAGTGGCGAAACAAGGATGAGGGGAAACTTGTATTGTAGGATATGTGCTCTGATGTTAGAAAGTGATACTTGGCATAGACTGTCGGATTGTTTCTGGACCAGTGAGCATGTCAGCACAGCATTGTCCTCTGTAGGGATATCATCAGGAGCACTGCGGTATATCAAAATCTTCAACGCAAGCCAGTCACTTAGCATGAGGGAAGGAATTTGCCTTAAATGCTGTGTTTTACGGTGGCACAAGCACATTTTTAACACTGCTTACGAGGGATGCACGATATTTATCGGACCAAAATATCAGACCGATAATGGGAAATTTCGTGTTATCGGCCAATAATAAAATTGTTAGCAGATAAATAGAGCCGATAACACAGAGCAAAATTGCTGTCATTGACTTAAAAAGCACAGCATCACACACTCTAATAAAGTGGCGTACCTCCGCCCAGGCCCAGCAACCCTCTTATTTAAGCCTTTGCACCAACTGCAGCAACTCGTGACACTTTCAGTTTTGCTTTGGAATAACTGGGGTTGGGGGTGAGCGAGGGGTGTGGGGGTCCAGCTGAGCATAGTACATTTAACATTGTGATGATTTAAATACGGCTATTTTCCACAGAAGCTACAGTAGTAATGACAGATCTGGATCCGCACATAAATCTGTGATGTTCGTTTGGACATACGTTTAAAACCATTGAAGAGACATTAAAACTGTTAGTACCTTACTGAATCCCTGTTAACTTAGCTACACATTGGTGGTAGTTGCAGGTTTCTAGTGCTATTTGTTACCATACAGCAGCCAGGAAAGGACTAACCTGCTATGAAAACACGTTTAAATTGGCTAGATCCGGATTTTTATTTGGATCCGAACTAAACTGTACACACTCATAGATACCAGCCCTCTAAATATGCCTGATTTTTTAAATTTTTTTAAAATCAAGATCCATGCATTATTCCCTGGAAAATTTATGAAAATGTCGAAAAATGCCCTATGTCCCAATGTTAAAGAAAGAGATAAAAAATTCCTGGATCCGCCCCTTTATCCGGATCTGTGCCAAAATTTAATGGGTTCTTCCTTGGCCCATGCCTCACTCTTCCACCAAGTTTCATGGAAATCCATTCAGTAGTTTTTGCGTAATCCTGGTGACAAACAAACAAACTAACCAACAAACGGACATGGGTGAAAACATAACTTGGCGGAGGTAACAAACAGAGAAATGAACTGTTATGGTTTAACACAGCGTTGTACTGTGGCTAATATGTTGAGTTGATTGCACTTACATAGTTGTCAAAAATAAATATGAATACACTGCATGTATAAACTGCATGTGTAGAGATGCCTTGAATATTTCATCTCACATAAGTTCCGTATAATAAATCACAATTCCAAGTTTTCAATTCCGGTAATAATAAGATCCAGCCTGCTGTGTTTGCATGGAAATTTCATCCCATGTCTAACCCTAAATGAATACATACGTCATGTGTTTTACTGTATGTGTATTAGTTTCTCCAGAGATATCCCAAGTGTGCTTTATGCTTGTGGTGACATGGAATGTTCTATGGGGACAACCCCATAATCTCCATGTTTATTGGTCTGTTTGCCAGACACAAGTGAAACGACTGTATTCAGAAATGTTCCAGTGTATAAAGAGACGCAGCATGACACAGTAACAGCTAAGGAAACATTTCTAAGGTTACATTTCAAACCTATATTGCACTGACTGTGTCAGCTGGTGAGTTCTCTTCAGTTCAACACATTTATGTGATCTTAAGTAAGGCAGTCAGAATGCTTGCTATGAAAAATTTAGTAAGAATTTCATGTTTATAGATTCAATTTTTGTTAATATATTCGCTTACATTTTTTATTTTTGTCTCATCCTTGCACTCTGTAAATATTGTATTGTTTGTGTTATTTATTATATATTCTAACTAAGGTGTGGCTGATATAGATAAAAATAATCCAATTTGAATCTATTGTCTCATCCTGCAATTTAAATACATCACAGATTACAGTTTTTTTTCAATCGCTAACAAGCATTGGTCAATACTGAAGCCAAATCTCTTCATATACAGTCAGCCCCTTCTCATTCAGACACACAAGGGTTTAATGTACCTGCAATGTAAAGCTGCGAGTAGTTTTACAACTAAACTTAACCAAACGCCACTGTTGTCTTCCTAAACTTAACCACATGATTTTTGTGCCTGAACTTGACTAATTGTACGAGTTTTTGTAACACGAATGAATCAGAAATGCCGCAGTTTGTTTCAGTATCTTTTATTTTCTATATCTTTGAATATAATTAACTTGTGAAAAACTAAAAGTTGAAACAAACAAACAAAAGATTCCAGGGCTGCAATACAGTAATAATCACCAAAAAAAACCCATCAACGCCATTGTACCAATAAAATCACTCCTACTGTACAGTGGATCTAGTTCTCTAAAAACGGACACCTGGGTAGACTTTGAGCTGTTTGTAATGATGATTATTTCATTTTATATTCTGCAAATATTTTAAAAATATATATATTTCAATATGGCTATTGCAGAAAGGTACAACATTTACCATAATTTTGTTTTGAATGTTTTTAAACTGTAAACTGCAAATATAGTTTTTCAGGTGTGGGAGTATGAATGGGAAGAGTTCATGGATTTTGGAAAATGTGGTCACTGAATGAATATTGTATTAATGCAATGAACAATGTTTCACAGTTTGGTCCACATAGACTTATGTTTCACTGTGTGAAGAGTTTTAGAAAAGTAGTTTTAGTTTTCACCAATGTATGATAGCATTGCCAAAGGCCTAATATCCCCAAAAATATTCAACAGAAAGGTATCTCAAATCATATGGAAATGTTATTAATGCCTAAATTTATATCATTCACAGGATGTTTCATTGTATTTCCCAGTCTCTGTTTCTTTTTCTTTTATTTGTATGCAGAAAACATTTTATGAAGAAGAAAATGTATTGTTTCACTGAGGTGTGTGTGTGAGTCTGTATATATGTGTATGCGTGTGTGTGTGTGTGGCACTCATGACTCCCAGGTGCCCTGGATTGACAATGTGCCTCCTCCATTATCTCCTTAATGGTGACTTCTTCTTTACTTTAGCACACTGTGAACTGAATCTGGCAACCCTGTTAGTGTATCAGTGTACTGAAACACACCCATATAGAGTTTCCATGTCATGAACTAACATATACACACCAGGGTCTACAAGAGTTCAGAGTTCTTGGGTGTCCTCAGGGACAAACTTTAGTGAAAGGATAGACTTATTTTGGTCTAAATTATTTCAAATGACTTTAAAATTACACCCTCCAATGTCTAGACTCTATGAAAATGCACTTTAATGCCTATGTGGTATTATAAAACATAATGAGACGCAAGCCTCCAATGAAATATCAGCTACAGTCATATCTTTATATTTTAAAGGAAAAAAGCGCGTTAAGTGTGTTGAGGGCAACATTTAAAATTTGCCCCTGCAAATTTCACCTAAGTGTTTCCTGTACAACATTTTTCAGTGATCTGAGGGAGATTACAAATGGATAACTGTGTCTAATTGGCTATTCTCTTTGATCTGAGATCAATCTCGACCATATGAGCTGTGGTTTTGGTTAAAGGGAAAATTGAGAGGGATGGCAACCTCATTTCCCAAGTTTACCACAAGGTTCAAGTGTTTGAAGCGTGTGGTCAGTTCCTTCTTGTATGCTCTCGTTATGTCTGTCTGCTGCCCTCTTTTCCTCATTGCTGGTGTTTCTCGCTATACTGTCTCAGGAATACAGTGGTATATAAGTATTCACCTTTAAGACCCTTTGAAGCTAAAGGGGGCTTCCTCACTCATATCTCACAGATTAACAACTAACTACATCCAACGTGATGCACATGTCCACACTCTTCAGTAAGACCAATCCCTCATTCCATACCTGTGCTTAATTTGTATTCATGAGGGTAATGCAGGGTAATGAGCATAGGTAGAATAGAAAGCATGTGTTTGGTTTTTTTTGGTTTTTTAAAGGTTTTCTACACCTACAACAGACCCTTCAGTGTTGAGTCCCACTATCCAACATGCATTTAGATATTTTTGCATCTTGAGATGTTTAATGGCATGGTGTTAACAGCAGCGGCTCAACTGAAATGGAAAAGTACTCTGAAATCAGAAAGGGGCTCTAGCTAGCTGCTTGTGAAAGCACTCAGGCTCATCTGGAGCTGTGGACCACGGCACAGGGGAATTCAAACCCCACCTGTAACTCATTATACCGGGCCCAGCACTATGCACCGTCCACATTTTGATCTTTCTCCATTTCATCTGAAATAAGTTCCATTAAAAAAAAAAAAAATCTGTGGATTCGGGGCGTTAGTGTGTTAGGCTCGGCAGCCGACACAGCTGCCTATAGTGACTTCCTTTCCCCCTAACTGGCCCCTAACTGTGGAAGATTAGAGACAGATTGGGACTCTGGCCTCACTGTGTTGAGAAAATGACAAGGAACATTCGCCATCACAAGTCTGCAGATTTTGTACTGATTTAGTGTTTATTTTACAGTTAAAGCAAAGGATTGAAACCATGAAACAGCAGCAGGTTGGTATTTCATTTTTTTTTTCTTTTTGCACTGTTCAGAAGGATTGGGATAGTTGTATTTGGCTGCAGATGCTCGTATTGAAATTGTGGCAAGTTAAAACAAACATCTTGTACCTCTACAGTGCTGTTTAGTTATGAAACTACACAGACATACAGTATATTGTGCATAGTGCACGCAAAACATCGACTGCAATGTCTGATATGTCATAACAGGGCAGCCAACTTTTGACTTCACCTTGGAGTGTGATTTGTTTGAGGGGGGAGGGAGGGGGTTATAGTTCTATATATTCTATATTTCTATATATTTTTTGTTATATATCATTTGTGGGCCTACAACTGCAACACAGACATAGTCAAAGGTACATTACACTTTTTTTTTGCTTGTTGTCTCCTACTTTACATAAAGAGTGCCAGCATGGTGTCCCAAGTCCTAGTTATCATCAGAGAGAGCCACAGATCAGGTGACCAAATCAGACTCTTATCTTTTTGAAAATGTTTCGTATCAGATGACTCATTTAGTCTACTAAAGAGATAATGCTATGAGCATCATAATTTTTCTACTAAATACTGGTGTTCACTTCTTCACTTTTACCTGAGGAAGATCATCTGTAGTAAAAACTTATATAATCATGTCCACATGAAATAAAAGTAGTTTGTCTCTTTTTTTATGTGCATAATTTGATCTCTATTTTTCTGTCTCTCTTCATCAGGGTACACCAGTGCACACGACTAGTTAAATGCTCACTGTCGTCTTAAATATTTGCATTATGGCAAGAAACGACAGCATGCAGTTACACAAGCTCTCTTCGCGTTTAGTCTAATAAGTAAACAAAACAAACTCAGAAATTGTCAAGGAAGGAAATATTCTTACAGCTATTTTCCTTACTAACAGAAACACCTTCTGAATTCAAGTTTCTCTCTTTCACTGAACTAAGACAAGTTTAATTGCCTTCTTAATTAATTGTAAAACACACTTAATTCAAACGAGACATAAATGACATAAAATGCATCCGAAGTAAATCCTCATTTCACCGTCTCTATCTCACTGTTCTGCTGCTTGACCTCTCTCCTCGTCGGAGCTGCTGTAAATCACCTCCCTTATGTATCCCCTGTTCTCAAACTGGCCTCCGCTAGTCTTGTGTTGTGTTCAGCCATCGGAAGTTGGTGTGAGAAAAGCCATGTGTAGCGTGACTGTGTGATTTAAGTTAATTGCGCAAGTCTCACGCTCACTGTGTGAGAATTGGCAGCCTTGTGTGATAAACAAATTATAAAAGCTGCTCTTAAGACACTTTTAGTATTATAACCAACAAAATTGCATCATTCCATTTTTGACTATGGTCATAAGCAACAATCTCAGAGATCAAGTATCCTCTTTTATTATCGTTCTATATTTTTCCAACATACCTTCTAAATGTCTTTGGAATGGTTGCATTTTACGAATGTATAGAACCCCTACGGTGGGGGTTTCAGGTTTGGCTGTCTTTTGACAGTTATAATGCTCAAAACTTGGCATTGCTGCTGTCTGGGCTGCATTCCAGAAAGCCCAAAAATGTTCCAAAATGTTCAATGTCAATTCTTCATTCTCTAGTTTAGGCACAGCATAAACAAGCGAGCTGCTTGCCGCAGAGTCAGATGGATTGAGTTAAACATAAAGAACCATACTAATATGATTGTAATATAAAGCATTAATGGAGGTTGCTGATCGTGCTTTCCTGAATATACTACACGATTCTGGTTCAGTCAGGCATGCTTAGCAGCATATTCCTTACTGTAAGGCAAATTGCCTTTCGTATATTTATGGAAAATTTGTTCTCTGCAGCAACTGGCTGACAAAGTAGCAAATTGCCACTAAAATTGGTGCTTGTTTGGTATTTTTGTTTTCCTCATCAGCACATATAAGCTCATTTATTTCTTCCATCTTCTCCTAAGCAGCCGTTTTCTTTAGGAGAGCTAATTCTATCTCGGTTTGAGTATGCTATTTAGTCAGCTTTAATAAATATGCAATGTCATCATACATTTCTTCTGCTGGGAAGGTCACTACACCACAACAGGGAAAACAATACAGGACACATAAATATTATCCATTACATAAACATTTATATTTTGCATTAGTAAATGAGAAACCACTTAAAAGAGAATGCACTTGATTAAAGTTATATGGGTGTCTTATTCATTTCAAACATTAGCATTCAGTCTACAAGCTTTCAATAGCATCAGCCTTGTTGTCTGGCTCAGTGGGCTGCAGTTAAAAAAACACTAATTTTCTCAAGTCAACTGCGATAATATGATACAGCTGAACTCTAATATTCTGGAAAGAGTATAAAGTTGAAAGTCAAAATATAGGCCTACATTTGCCAAATGTGTTGTAACAAGAAAACTAAACATCTACTTTCATTAGTGAAGTAAAGTCACTACAATCTTTACTTTATAAATGTTAAACATGCTAAAGTAACTGCAAAAATGTCCATCTTAATAAATCACTTAATGGGAAATGGCTGGAAATGATTCTTACAAATCTGTTTTTCTTGAAACGAGAAAAAAAAAATCTCTCAACTGACTGAGATCATCTTATGTGTTTCCAATGACAATCACCTTCTTTAAGTACTTTGTTTTAATTTAATGGCAAATTACTGACGATAGTAATTTAAGACGGAGAATGATTTTCTGACTCAAAATGATTGTACGCTGTCCAATTCATTTGGATATAAACTTTTGTAATCAGCGAAACTTGGCTTCGATAGTCGCTGATGACTGCGCAGTCTCCACTAGTCACAGCGGGGATGTACACCACCATTTTGCATGGAGACTCCATACCTGAAGTCAAAGTAATGTGTAACTGAGATAATTTATAAATGAAAGTTAACTTATGAGGTTCTTAGTCAAAGTATGACATTATTAATGTAGCACAGACAGTAATCCTGGTTGCTCTTAGCACAGTGACAGCTTCGTTTATATATAGTTATATATATATATAGTTATATAGTTCATGAATATGAACTTTGCAGACAAAATGCAGCTGGTATAAAAACAGTGATTACTCAACTAAGAAAGCATCAGTCCAGTGGTCATTTATATATCTGTCCGTTTGAATTTACCCAGGTTTGTATTCACCACCTGGCCAGTATTTTAAATGTGCTGACACTCTCGTTGCTGAAAATCAAAGTAAAACAGACATGCCAGTGTTCCCTCCAGACACCTTGTGCGAGTGTCTACGAGGGAGGAGAGAGTCTGAATGAACTCCCTGTGGAGTTGCCAGAAGGAGAGTTCGGCTCAGTAAGGCCAGGTGATCTTACCTGCCAACAGATGATAGCTGCATTGTTCTCTATGACTCCTCTGTTTGAAAAGTCCTCTGGATTCAATCACAAATGCCCCCGCTGCTTTGATACAGTTGCCTGGATACCAAGTCCACCTGGACTAGCATATGGTCACAGCATGCCGCTCTTCATGTGAGACAGCCGCTCAGCCAAAACAGACTTTTCCTTTTCTTCCCTCTTTCTCGCTTCCTCCTTCCTGCTCTCTGTATTTCTCTATCTTTCTGTTGCTATAAACGTACAAAGAAATAACAAGATTATACAGCAGCGACGTACTTGTGAAGGTAGAGGAAACAAACTGAAAAAAAAAATAAATCTTCACCAAACTGCCCCTAGCCAGGAGCTGGTACCCCTCAAACTGTCTCAGAGGTCCTAATTCTGTCACTGATGAGGTTGGCCTGCATGTCTCCAGCTCTAATCACTTCTGCAGATAGTCTGAGAATAGGCATGTGCGGGGGCTCGCCCTTCTCCTGAATGCAGCCTGTGAAAGTTAACGTGACAGGCGGAGAGGTAGCTGTACAGAGTAATTATACACCGGATGATGGATGGGTCAGAGCCAGAGACTGACAGGAGGGATATGGGGTAAGGTTACATTTCATGGCCCCTTAGAGACTTCCTTAAAGATGTACAGAACCATGCAACTGAGATGAAAATCATTAGATTTTCTACAGTCTGTTGGTGGATGACATGGAGCAGACAGAGACTGTGCCCCGGAGGGAGTTTGATCGTCAAACAATAAGCAACTACTCGCACAAGAATGCATATCAATTCCTCTGATTGACTTGGTGATGGAGGCAACAACTTGTGTCTGTCTATAAAGGCCTCTTATAGACTCTGGACAAGTTACTTCACTATCATAATAAATGTGTGTATTAGGTAAATTGTTTAAGTGTTTATTCATTGGCATTTTAGATTTAAGCATAAAAAAAGAAATCAACCAATTATAGGCTGTAATCAACTGTCAGCTTTAACTCTATATTAAATGGTGTTCAACTTGACTGTGTGTCATCATCAAACATGAATGGAGACAAAAAGCAAATTCCGACACCAGCTGTTTTATCAAAGCTCATGTATTCAGATACTCTCTCCCTCATGTCAACTTCTAATGCAGTGTTCAATGAATGAATGAGTACATTTAGTACGGCACGACTAGCACAAAAGACTGCGCTACAACATATACGGTTATTGTGACTTCAAAGACATCGACATGCACTGACAACCTCCTCTTTGAACTGTCTCATTAATTTTAGTAATAGAGAACAGCAGTGTGACGAGTCCAGATACTCGCAATTTGTTTTTCAATCCTCAATGGCTCGAAATGGTGATAATGAATATGAATTATTATGCGAGTAATAGAACAGTGATTGTTCTCTTTATTTTCTTTGGTCAAAAGAAATTTCTGCAAATTTTACTCAACTGCCATGAAGTTATAGAGCTAATTTATAAAGAACTTGCCTTTTATGAGAGTTCTACACATGAACACACATGGACACAAACTCGACGCTCGGGTTAGTGAGTGCTGCTGCGGGGAGTGATGAGAGATGAGGTCAGAGGTCAGCCGTACATACGGTGAACTCTGTGCATGGCTCGGGTTAGACAACAGATGCAAACACCTGCAGCTCCAACACACTCACCTCTGTCAGGCTGATGTTGGCACAACCACTCACTGATCAGATGACCATGTGTGGGGGAGAGAAAAAAATCGGTGGTGTTGTATACCGGTGTCATGGAATTTAATCCTTGATGGTGGTTGCTGGCATTGACAACAACACCAGTCAAAACTGTGAAGAGAAATTAAGCATTTCATGGAGGGAGTTTTACAAAATTACATGGGATCACATTTGGTTTTGCGCTTGCGTGTTTTACCCTTCCAGGAAAATTCTTGTCCGTTGTACCATTCCAGGGTGGTTCGAAAGAAATACATTTTGCTTTGACTTCTCCTCTTGTTCCTATCTCATGTTGTATTTTCCTTCCAGGTGTGACCTTAATCCATTAGTTTATCTTTTAAAAGCAACATAATGCACATGTGAGTGGATTTAGGTCCATGCTAAATTAATTTCCACTTGAGCAATAACCTCATTGTTTAAAAGCTCATATCAGTGGTCTTCAAAGTGGGGTCTGGGGAACCACAGGGGTCCTTGGGGAGGTTCCAAGGGCTCCCCAACAGAACAGAGACTAACTTATTTTCACTAAGATTTTATCCATAAGTAACACACTGACAGATTGCCTCACTATTTTGGTCATGGGTTTCTTACCCTTTCTGTAATAAAACCTCAAAAAGGAAAATTTTTATCAGATGGGTGACCCTGGGACAAAATCTTATCAAATGTGGGTCTGTGGTCTAATTTGTGCCAGTTTTTTAGGTCCTTGACGTGAAAAAGTTTGGGAACCACTGGCGTAAGTCAGCTTTCCTTTAAAACACCAAAATAGATCGTTTTAGGGAGAAGTAGTCTGAAACTGTTAAATAATTCAGTGCGGACAATGACAATTTATTTAAGATTATTACTTTACTTTAAACTGTAGTTTTCTCTCAGTGTTTCTATAAAAAACTCCCAACATTTGTCTTTGGGTGCTTGCACCTCTTGAAGCAGCTGGATGAATAAAACATGACTTGGGTGCACCGGTTAGCTGATTCCGCAGCAAATCTGGCCTGTGCTCAGCTTGAATAATATAAATAGGTCCCATCGAAAAGGTCATTGGATATTACCTTTCATTTTGAGCTTTAATGTGTTTTCTCGAAACAGGTGGTATCTATTGCAAACAGAGTAAAGTCAGCGGGCTTCTCCAGAGCAGAACTGAATAAAGGAGGTTGGTAGAATCTCTGTGCACAGTTACTGGTGGGTTGTCTTTACTCATCTCATAAAAACAAAATGGGAAAGGGAGATAGATTTGCATATGAAAGCTAAGCACACAAAGACCTCAATGTTGCTTTAATTACAAATAACACAAACAATAATTACAACTGGGACACAGTGCAGAGCTTTCCTTGTATTTAGCATACATCAAGTTTCCTCCTCAACAAACAACAGATCTTATTAATGATGATGGCTGCTGAAATTGTCCTAACAGGATTATGTAACAGTTATGTCTACATCATTTTTCAGATAATGGGTCAAAAGTGTGCAGTATCATCTTCATGAACTTCTGCCACAGGTGCTAACAACTACACTCTCATTGCACTGAATTAAACAATCATTTCTAAAATCATAACGGACTGCAATTAGTTAATTACACAAGCAAGAGCAATTAGGAGGTGAGGCAAACAATGCGTTGTGACTGCAGACAGCCAAGGGAGTTCTCCTGTCAACACTGATTAATTCAGCTGAACACTAAACTTATTTGTCCCACAGAGAACAGCGCCTATGACAGCTCATGTGTCACTTACAATTGGAATCACATCCAGGCAGAGATGATATGTTATGAAAATGACAGATTCTTCAGATGGTGAAAAGAGGCAGGGGGTCTTTAAGTAGTGATTTCTGGTCAAATGGAAACACCCTCTTTTCTTCTCCTCTACCAGCTGTTCTTTAGTAAGTGGAGACCTCTAACGTCTTCACCAGCAGGTGTTTGACAGGTAATTTGCTGCTAATTTATTTGCTGCTTTAAATCATGTTACAGTTTTGGGAAAGCCTGGCTCCTGGGTCATAGTTCAACCTGGACATCCTGTAAAAGTGTCACTGAAAGAGATTGGCTTGATGGTCTCCACTGAGAGGGATAGAATAGTTGGAGGGGAATGAGAGAGAGGGAGCAAGAGAGGCAGAGGAGTAGATGTAGTCAAAGGGATAGAAAGAGAGACAGATGAGAGCGGCAGTGCGAAGAGCGAAGAGATTGCCCATGGGCAAATTCACTCCAGCCTGCGGCTTCCAGACAAAGAGTCAAAGTTTGAGCAAAAAAGAAAAAAGCATCTGTAGCTGGAGTTGTGGTAGAAGTGGACTGGAGTTTTACTGACAGCGATTTCTCTCAGGTTGAAAAGAGAATAGACAGAGCACCTCCACACACGACAACACAGCTGCCATATAAATACCTTAAGTGAGACATTTCTGGCAAGGAGGACCAAAAAGGTCAGACACATGCAATTTTAGAGAAAGAAAGAGAAAGAGAAACTTTCTTTTCAACCAGCTTTTTATAATCACAATGCGTGTAAATGAACAGTGTTGAAAAGCGAACAGTGTTTACCCAGGGTTAGAGTTAGAGCCTTTATATTTACCCAGGTTAGGGTTTTTTATATATATATCTCAATCTTTCTTTTTTTTAAAATCAAAAGCCAATAGTAGTCCACAGTATTCATTTGTCTCAGGTAAGGAAGTTTGCTTCTCCAGCCATTTAACAGTCTTTCTATTGATCTTTTTTTCTTCTTTTTTTTTTCTTTTTTTTACTAATGCTGATCGATCCTACCTCTGGGTCTATAACCCTCTCTCTCTGCTCAGATGGCTGGAGACTTGTCAGTTGTCTGTTTCCCCTCCACTGGGTTGTCCTGTCAGCTTTTAGCCAACCTCTGTCACCAGCATTATCTTTGCCTCTCCCCTTCAATATTCATCTCTTCCTTTCACACCCCATAGTGCTAGACAGGATGGCCCCTCTATTGAACTGCCAATACAGTGGCTCTCTCAACCAATTAGAATTCAATAAAGGTCCCGAACAGCAGCTGATATTTCATTCAGAGAAATATTTTGTGCATAATGAGCTAGTGCCTGTGTAAATGTAGATGGTATGTATAGTGTTTGTTAAACACATTCATCTGCTTACCATTACACATATTCCTGTTAATGATTTAACAAACTGAGGACGAAAATCTATCATTTGCGATAGTGGAGGTACATAACTCAACAAAATATATATTGATTTTCAAAATATGTAAAATATGGTTGGTAGCCAGGTGGCTAGGGGTTAACCACTGCCTGTTACAGGCTGAAGTGGTTAGGATTTGAGCATTGGTGTGAGGAAAGAAGACTGGACCCCCTAGAATGCGTAATTGGGTTAGTTCCCCTGGTGAAGCAGTTTGTACAGGGGTTAAGAGACATCTCTCCCTGGATGTGAGATGGCGCGTGTTGGACCCTTAACTTAAGGAGCTCCTTTAATTTCTTAGAATTAGGAGTCTTGTCCATTGGAAGGAAGGAGAAATAGTGTGAAGTTGTTATAGAGCCATAAAGTCCACAGAGGAAGGAGGTCAGGAGGTTGGATGGGTCAACAAAACTTTAGACCTCTCATTTCCTACCATCAGTCAAAGTTGTTTTCGTTTTTTTAAGCATGATCATGGTATTTCCCTACCCATAAAAAAAAAACCTCTTACCTAAACCTAACCCAACCAGAAAATGGCTTTATTTTTGTGATGGCAGTTACTAACTGTAGCTACACTAATAAATGATAATGTGTTACATCCTGACAATAGGGCTGTCAGCTCAGAAAACATGTTGTTATGTAGGTCATTACAAACCATGTACTGTATGTCATTTAATCTGAAGGGCTTGTAGCTGGAAAAACCCTATGACAAAGCGAAAATGTCCTCAGTAAAAGTATAAAAATTCAAATATATAAGTAGAGAAGAAATCACACATACAGTACACATGTCTTTCTCATCCCTAGCCATCTCTATCATGTAAAAAGCATGTTTTCTTTTAACTTTGGTGAATTGAGAAATATTACTCATGAAGTTCCATATTTGTGCTGTATTTGTGTCATTAGGCCTTTTTAATATATGTGAGATTTTCATTATGTTTATGCAGTAGCAAACACTCAACACTGTATAAATATAGGAAGACCTAGATAAATAGACACACAAGTTAACACACAACGCCTAGTAAGCCCATGCATTCAAACATTTGAACAAATAGACATAAGCCTACAAGCACTCGCATGTGCACAAAGCTGGGAGGTGAGTAACCATCTGGCTTCTGTTTCCCTGTGCTGTGTGATTTACACTCTGAGGCAGAAGGCTGAAACTTAAGCTTGACATTGTACAGTGTGCTGCTCCAATCAGAGCCTCCATCATTTGTTTATGGGTCGCAGCTACCAGCTGTTAAGCACTTCCACTTGAACTGTAGTCATTTCCTGGCAAAGACGAAGGAGGCCAACTAGTCAAAGGTTCACTTTAACCCAAGAGAAACAAGGAATGCTCCATTCAAAGTTTAGTGGTGAGGTAAGTTTCTTTCAGTTACTCAATGATGCAGTGCCGGGATGGGAGGCAATGTAGGTCACCTCATATGAAGTATAGCATTTCGACTTTTGTGATCTTTTCAGCAAACGTACTGCATTTATGTTGAACTTTGCCGCTTTTTCTCCTGGCCAAGGGGAAGAGGGCATCTCATAATTAATAACTATAAGACAAATATTACAACGTAGTACAGGTTTATTTCCAAGCTGAAATTGTGGCGTTTGTGCTAATGTTGTACTTGATTGCATTATTTTCATTAATAGTGAATAACATTTTTTCCCCTCCAATATGTTAAATTGAGCTGGACAAAATAGAATGATGAAAACAGAACAGAACGATCTTTAAAATCCACAATGTTGGTCATGGATTGCTAGATGACCACTCGTGGTGGTGTTTTATCTCTGATAACACAGCTGATAACCGATAATGTAACATTTTTGTGTTTTAAACAGAAGGTCATAACCTGTAGTTTATGCACACCTGAAGGTAAAGGCTAAGATGGCAACAGCCAAAAATATAAAAGTTCCCATTATTGGGCCCATAATTTATCAGTCTGATAAATACCATGTATCCCTACTTAAGACCAATCAGACCACTGGTTTGCTGCATAAGAAGCACTTCCACTTACATCCAGACATAATATGCATGATATTTCTGTTTCCAAAATTATTTTGTCTGAAAAGAACCCGATAGGGAGGGGGAAAGTGAAAGCAGAATGAGTGACAGATCCAGAGAACAAAGACGGAAAAAGGAAGAGGGGAAAACAATTTTAGTGCACAATCACATGCAGTACATGAATGATGAATTGCACTGTCATTAATATTTTGTTTAGAATCATTACCGTTCCCCTGAATGTTACTGATTAGAGACATGTGAGATTAATAACATAAAGAGGCATCATGATTCAGAATGCATTGTGTAGTGTCTGGCTCCTGGTCAGGTTTACTATATATGTCACAGGTGATCCTTAGGAGCCGAGCCAGTTGTGCATAAACCTGTAAAATTGTGATTCTGCACATACTGTCACATCAATGGCAACTCCTCACCTAACCAAAATACTGATCTTAAATTACACGACTTATTTATGAGCTTTCAGTACGCTTGCTGTGACTGCAGGAGCACTTGCAAGTGTTTTAGTGTTTATGCTGTGATATCGGAAGCACAATGTTGACAACATACAGTATCTCTATAATGAACAGATTTCCAACCATGACTCAACACAAATTAAATGGTGGAATTTTGTATTATTACAAACACAGTGCTTTAACCTGGGATGTGCACATACAAATCATTTGCAGAACCATCATGCTTTTGATACTGATTAGCATGTAAATGCCCTCAAGTTGTACCAGGGCAGCTAAACAATGAAATGAAAACCTTGTGTTATACTGCAAGGATTGAAATCTTGTTTTTCAAACAGCAAAAATCATAATTGCTAGACTCTAGCATGACTTTAAACATTCATAAGCACAAACACTAAGCCCACACAATAATCTTTTTCAGTAATTCAATTTAAGATGTGTATCATTCAGAAACTATTCACATTAAAACATCAGAAAAAGCCAAGGGGACTCATCAGGGCATTTTAGATATTCACGTCTGTCCATGACATGCACATGGCAGGACTTTGGTGGGCTTTTATTGGCAAATATGAAATACAAAAACATGGGGAATTATACATGGAATGAAGAGGGAAATTAATGGGAAGGAGGAGACAGTCAACACAGCACAGAGGGAGGATTCAAGACACAGGGAGAAGAGCAGAGAATGAGAAAGCAACTGCGGTGTAAATCTTTCTGTGAGCATGTAGTCTCCTCCATAATGGAAATGGGAAAATGCATTTTCATGATTCATGGTGGACATTTCCACTTATGGTCTGCAAATCATTAGAGCGCCAGATGTCATATTTCTGTGGCCTAAATGGCAGCTTCGATGTTCTAATGCTAGAGAAGGAAAAAAAACAGACAGAGAGAAAAAGTCAGATAAAGGGTACAGGAGGAACTGGGCTCTGTTAGATGAATGATGCAGGCGTGGACTTGCCCACTGGCTCCTGTCCGGTAACTAGTAAATACAACGTTTTACCACATAACCACTGGCAACCAAAAACTGTAATGACTATGAAATAGGTGTATTTAAAGCTGAGGATGTGTTTTTTTTGTTTTCTTTTGGTTTAGTGTATCAGAAACAGGCTTTACAACAAGAACCCTGATGAGAGCATGGATTTACTGTAATTGGTATAATATTCGACACCAGATTTTGAGCTTGCTTTTCTTTTCATACCATAAACTGAAACTCTGCTGTGGTTACCTCCTGTTGGCCTGTCTCTCAAAGCTGCCACATCAGCACTTATTTTATTCAAATGCATGGCACAGTCTGAGTAACACTGGGAAACACACGTCATAACCACAAGCATATGGATGCACAAAAAAACACAGACAAGCACATACTAACTTCATTCCAACAGATGGGCACATAGACAGAGAGGGAGGGAGGACAAAGACGGAGAGAGATTTGGACTGCATAAGGAAAAGTAACATGTAGGGATTCGTGTTCCAATTCCAAAAGAAAATGAATGCACTAATACTAATACTAATACTAATTTGTTTCGTCAACAAGATGTAGAAAAAATAGCTGGAAGAAAAAATATGTAAAAGTGGGTAAAAGGTCAAATTTTTGTTCCGCCCTAACCAAGATATGTTGAAAATCTTACAAATTAAAATTATGGACAGGTGTACTTGGAGACAGGAAAGCTGGTCCCACATACCAGACATTAGGTTATTTAGAAATAAAAGCTATACCTATTTAAAAGAACCTTTTAAAGCGTGTATTGGTCTACATGCATCAGAAGAACTCCTTATATACACTGTGGTATTCCTTCATGAAATGGAACATCTGTTTTGGTCCTATGGGTTAAATTCAGGCCTGAGCAACTGTGAAATTGTAGTGATCAAAATCATGGCCATTTAAAGGACTGTGAAAATTTAATATTTACACCTAATTCACATATGCCAACAGACTCTCTATGTATTTCTTTTCTCTTTTTCAAATGTATTCGTTTATAGCGCACACTGTTGTCAATCATACATTGGGCTTTGCTGACAACCTTGTAAAAATGTCTCTTAATCTCCAAGAGAGGAATAAGTCAATGATCATTTAAAGTCTAAATACAGCACACACACACACACACAGAAGGAGAAAGTTACTTTGTTGGCCGCTAAACATTTAGAAATATTAAGGTTAATTATAGTGCAACATCATCCGCTTTATAAGAATAATTTGCATATTTCATTAAAGCCATTTGGTTGTATACTGCAACTTACATGACACCTTCAAAAAGCTGCCCATTAAACCGACAGCCTCCATTGGTTGTCGGCTATTTGGGGCAATTAGTATCTGCATGGCTGAGGTTTAATTGAGCTGTGATTGCTCCCACAGAGTACAGAGGGAGGCGAGGTCAGAATGCTAATACGCACATACTGTAACACATAAAGGGGAACATAAATCATATTTTCTTAAGAAAAAATACTCACACTATGATAACTTGCAATTAAGATGTGAATAAAGCAGTCACTTTGGGTTGACACCCAGTTCTCTTCTTTTTTTAAAATCATAGCCTTCCTGTCTCCACTCTTGTGTCTCCCCTCTCCCACTTCTTTTCACCTTCATCAGTATTTCCCATAAAGCTGACCCTCTGCACTTTCTCAGCCCTAATTGGTGGAGAGGTCTGCGCAGCCTGACATCACAGAGAAGAAAAAAAATGCACATTAATGCACTGAAATGTTATTAAAGGCAGAAAGTTTGACACATTGTTCCTGTAGAATGACACAATTGTCCTTTGCTGGAGAGGAAAAGTCAGACGAAAAACGAATTTTTTTACGATTTTTCTTGGTCGCCTTTGCTGGGTGTCAACTTTGTGAACCTGTACTGTTAGATGATGTTTAAAATCCCACTTGTGTGACTGCCTCATCGCTGCTGTACAATCCCATATCCCCTCTCATCTCTCCATCTAAACTGTTGCGTTACAGCAGAGTCGCAAATCCGGCTCTCCTCTCTCACTGTTAAAGTCTGACTCAAAGTTTGTCTGCTGCCAGTCCTATATATAAAAATGCATGACTACTCTTCTCCACCTCTTGTCTCAAGAGGCCCTTCTCTTTACGCCTTGGCTGCTTGTTCTCTGTGATTGCAATCTATGTGCCTTTGGTGGTGCCCTCCACACCCCGTGCTCCCCTTTTTCAGAGGAGTTTTATCGCCCACCGCACACACCTTGTCCCCAGATGAATATTCAGGTGGCTTGCTTGTAACCGTTTCCCTCAGGATGGTGTGTATCAGATGGAGATAGAAAACACAGAGAAACACACGTACAGCAGAAGACACACACTCGCATGCATATGTGAACTTGTGTGTTCTCAAAATAAAGGCATTGTCTGTTGTTATCAGTCTGTCTCTGTCACATTAAAACTGGCTGAGATGCAAGCAGCCAAATCTTAACAATTAATTCATAGTGGAATAACCACAGAGAGGAGCTTGTTTAATTCCCTCTTTAATATCTGTCATTGCTTTCATGAGCACATCTCCAAAACATCCACAGAGACACTGCTCCACTGATAGCTGTATGAGAAGGCAGAGAGTAGAAGCTGTTGCATCTGAGAGCAGCAATATGGCTTTTCTATACATATGTGTTGGCCTGGCTTGAATTGTTTTGACTTGGTGTTGTAGCCCAGCATGGGATACGCATTTCCATTACAATAGGGCAATCCATTTGATGTGTTTTTAACTGATGCCACACTTATCTTAAGTGTAAAACGTTTAAAAGCAGCAGATTGATCATAGCTGTGACTTGAAAGAGCAGCTGTCAAATGGTGGATATGGTTACATTTCCCAACATATTTTTGCTGTGAGTGTTTCTCCATTACACAGCACGACAGGTAAAAGAAGTTGTTTACCTATTGGAGAAGAGCTAAAGCGGTGCAGTAAAATATCTGGTGTTGCAGCTCCTCATCTAACATCTCACTGCGGCTGTTTCTGCTGCTCTTCCTCCCTGCAGTATTAAAGAATAGCTGCTAACTAGAGAATGCAATTTCTAAAGAAATTGTGGGTGTGAATGCTTGCTGTGCAAAAGCTGATGCTAGACTGCAATGCTGTTTGAAAAAGTTGAATAATAGTGAAAAGCTCGCGCCAAACTGAATTGCCTACTTTATTTGAATGAATCAAGAAGCAGCTGAAAGACTATGAATAGTTAGAAAAGTGGGAATGGTTTAAAGACAATGAATGGAAAGAATTGAAAATATTCAGGTTTGTCAAACAGCTTATGCTAAACTGAATTGCTGACTTGATTTGAATAAATTGAAAAGTAGGAAAGGACTATGAAAAGTTGGCAAAGTGTGAATGGTCTAATGTGAATGCATGAAATGAATTGAATTTTCAGGGTTGTTGAACAGCTTACACCAAATTGAATTGCTGACTGAATTACAACTGAAGAACTATAAATAACTGTAAATATGGGAAGAGGTTTAAGGATAGAAGATATACTATGAGGTGGGAACAAAATTACATTGATTCAGTAATGGGTAGGAGCAAAACTGCAAACTCCCCTGTTTGAAAAGTGGGAAAGCATCTAATTAGTATGAATTTGATTTAAAGGTACAATAAGTAAGATAGTGTAAGGTAAGGGGCTAGGAAATGCCTTATGTCCATGTTGGTCCTCACAGGTGATGGAAAACAAGTGTGTGTGTGTGTTTAAGTGTGTAAGTGTTTAACTTTTTATTTTATTTATTTATTTATTTATACTGACATTTTGCATTTCGACCTCTTTTGCCTTCTTGTTTTTCTTGTCTCTGCCCCTGAGTATCCTGCATCTGCTTTGTTCGTTTTTAAAGGTGCTATATAAATAAAGTCATTATTATTATTAAGTGTGTTTTTGTGTGCATTTATGTTTGATGTGCCTGTGTGAATGAGGGGATAAGAAATAAATCCTCTCCACAATGGTCCTCACAAGTCTGTGTATGTGAGTGTGTTTGAGGGGCTAGGAGTTATGTTATTTATGCAATGGTCCTCACAAGGTATGCAAGACAAGGATGTTTGTGTGTGCATGTGTGTTTTAAGGAGTTTGAGAATGTATTGTGTTCATTAGGGTCCTCAGAAGTGATGCAAGACAAGAATTTGTGTGTGGTGTGTGTAAGTGTATCTAAAGTAACACTAATTTGCTCAATTCAATCAGTGTTCCAAGGTTAGACAGTGGTTGTCATGGTGATGGTGATATCTATGTCTTTTCTTGGCTCAGAGATGGAGAAAAACACCTGAGTCTAAGCTCTGAGCACAAAGGTTGCCATGGAGATAGTTACTCTTGTGTGTTTTCTTTGCTCACAGACTGAGAAAATTGCTGAGTTTAAGCTCTGAACTGTAGGTCATGTCATTAAAATGACCTCTGTATCAGTATCCTGAGATGTTCTTGAACAAATTGATATATAATTTATGTGGGTAGTGTTAAACATGTGAACATCCCAGCGAGTTAAAAAACTGTCCTGTCTGCTTTTGTCAAGAAATTTTTATCTCATTTAAAATGCAATCTTATGAGAATAATGACTGGTGCTCTCCTTGCTTTGGGCTCAGGAGAACCAAAAGTGTAAGTCTGTTTGCTTCCAAATCGCAACTACAAGGGTTTCATGTGTTTTTTATGTCTGTGGAGTGAAAATTGTGGGAGCAGGCAAAGGTTAAAGACAAGATTTTTAGATTATTTTCCACCTGCCCTCCACTCTGCTGTGAAGATTCCGCACTCTGCCAACATTCCGTCCAATATAAACAAATGTGAAAGTCTGAGAGGGGCAGAAACTTAAAACTGCGCTTGTGTAAAAAATATGAAAGATTTGACTTAAAGTCAGAAAGTCCTAACTTTTGTGAACGTTTTAAAATTTTAATGGTGTGTGTACATGAGGTTGAATGTGAGTGGGTTTGAATGGATTTTAAATTGACCATTATAACAAAGCTTCAAACAAAGTTGATTATTTTGAAAAGTTTGAATGTGATTTGAAAGATTTGATTTGAATAGAACCCAAAATATTGAATGGATAGGGAATATTTTAAATTTTGAATGGAGCTTGAATGAAAATATGAGTGACTAGTTAAGAGTTGAAAATTCACGAAAAACTCGTGGGATTTTTGAACATTCCGCCCATTAATTTAAATGGGGAAATTTTTGCAGAAAACGCTGAATACTTCGGAAACTATGAATGATATAAAAATTCTGAATAGAAGCAGGAATGTCCTAATTGAGCTGAATATTTTTATTCATGAATGGCCTGAATATGTTGAAGTATGTGGAACTAGTTAAGTGCCAAAAACGCAGCAGAAAAAATAATTCTGTCGTAGAAGAACATATGGTTGCAACAATAAAGTGCTCTGGTGTTAAACACATATAATTTCCAAGAACGTCTTCACAATAAAGATCCCCTGCTATTTCTTTTTATCTAAACCCTTTTATTATGAAGCAGCAAAATCAGGAAATGTCGGGTTTCCACCAGCAGTAACTTAACACGACTCCTACAGCTGAACGCAAACATGATGAAACAGTAAAATAAAGCATATATCTGAAAGTACAAACAGGGATGCAGGAGAAAACCACAGAGATTCAGTTAGAAGTTACAAAAGTACTGAGAGCTAAACACAGATGCTTTTAAAGACGCCTTTCTGGTCTCCTTCACAGACATGAGTTGGGACTCAAAACACACGCTTGTTTGAGGGGGAGAAGGGGGGTCGACATGGGTTGGCTACAGTTGGTGAGACATCATCGCAGCCTGCTTGGATACAGGTCAGGCTCACTTTGGCCCCATTCTGGAGGTAGTCCACCTTGGGCGCAGCGTGGTTGAACTGGTAATGGAAACGCAAATCCACGCAGCAGGGTTTAGCTTTCTGCAGCCAAAAGTGCAAATAGAAAAACCCAATAGCAGTGCTCCTGCTGGAGGCCTGCTCAGAAACATCATTCTTGCAAAAGGAATCCATTCTAAAATGAGAGAGTTAATTGTTCAGAGAGTAAGAAAAAGGCCTGCCAAAATTACAGACACTCAGAGAGGCATTGACAAATTCTACCAAGGAGCAGGTGGTGTTTAGATGTGGTTTTGAGGTTGACTTGTGCTGGTGTTTAATTGTTAGGCACTGGGAAGTGCTTGATATTGTGGTGAACATAACAGATGTGGTGGGATTTACTCACACAGATTGGGAGTAATGGTCAGAATCCTGCTTAAAAAATAGACCAATATCCAACAGCACACACAGTCATGAACACAAACAGAACTAGGCAACTGTAGACTGACTAACCATGGCAGTTCATCCTCCAGAGCCCAGCCAGAGATAGCTGTAACACAGTTAAATCTGTTCCTGCATTATGGCTTTATTCAGTATGCACTGTTAGATTAATGGCTTGTAATCTCTTTTGGAAGCAAACTCTGCAAATAAGTTGACAGTGGAGCCTAGTGGGAAAGCATCAAAATGACCCATGGGCAGTGACTGGGATCATCCAACCAAACAGTGCTCATCCGTTCCATTTGTTTTATTGCAATACCTACAGTTAAATTCAAATATGTCCACTAATGTAGCCCTACAGACCATTTCACTCATCTTGACTGCAGTGCGAGGGAGGGGGATCAACAGTGATTCCCTTCAACTTCCACTGAGAGCAGAAAGTCATTGGTTTTATTACAGTAGATACAGTGGGAGACATTGTACAAGTTTGCACACTAATGATCTGCCCCAAAGTGTTACAGGTATTTCCTAAAAGATCCTTTTGGGATTTTAGCAACGGTGCAACAAAGAGAGAGATGTATGAGGTGGTTGTCGTACAATAGCTGTAAATCAGTATTAACCCAGGAGTTAACTACTCTACTGTTAAAGCAAAGGGTCTGAGCAGTCTGCAGTTATCATAATATATCAATTGCCTATTTCACAATCAGCAGTCGAAGATGGTGTAGCAAATCACTCACTTCGGCTCATCAGAAAATGGTATCATCTCATTTGATGTGGTTTTTATCCCAAATTAGTTAAGGGATTCTGGGATTAGATGGGAATGAGGATTATACCAACTACAACCTGGGGAGGCAGACATGTTTGTATGTGTGCGTGTGCTGTGATTCAAGGTGTTTTGTACCTGTTTGTAAGCTCCTGCGTTTGTATGATACATATACACATATACATATATGAGAAAAATGCTGATTGTTTCTGTGTCTGTGTATATGTTTGTGTTTGTGTATATATTCATATCTATATATTTGTGTGTGTGTGTGTGTGTGTGTGTGTGTGTGTGTGTGTGTGTTTGTTGGTGTTATTCAGTGTGTATGATTGATCTATAACCACACAGCTCTCTCCATCACAGATGGTGCAAATATGAATGCCAGCATGATGATTCTTCCAACCCCAGTAGGGGCCAGAATGATTGTCTGAGATCTTGGAAGAGCTGGAAGACAGAATGAGGCAAAAATTAGTCTTGTTAACAGAGGACAATGGGACTGACATGCAGCTGTCTAATCTCATAGCTTTGAAACATGCAGAGAACATTCAGATTCAGATTGAGGCCAAGAACATGTTCTGTCTGTAGCAAAAGGCACTTGCTGAGCCATATTCCATCTGAAGATCTGGCATGACATGTCGGATATTGCACAAAGGGGAAAAGCACTTTATTCATTCTCCATGTTCAAACCATTAATCAACCACTGTGTTACTGCGTCTGGTCTCAAAGGTTTCACTTATTTGCCTGCGGTAGGAAGTACATTCGGATCCCACTCAGAAATCAGCGTCGATCCCTTGGAAATGTCGTAGGATTAAGAGATACCACTTATATTGATTGTCACCAAGCAAGAACAAATTGAAGTTGTAGTGCTAAATCAGAATGTCTGTGCAGGTAAAAACAAACAAACATCTAACAACAGTGGGGGTTTTTTTTGTTTTTCTTTATATATTCAGATGTTGTTACTGCTGCTGGATGATTTGGCCAATCTCTGATAGCTGCCTGCCAAGAACTGGCCACTATTACCTGGCATTTAAGGCTATTATATAAACTCTGAGAGATAGAACCACATCTCGTACCAAATCAAAAATGAATAGCAACAACAACAGGTAGTCATTTTCCATTTGTCTCTCTTTGGCTGTTTTTCTCTTCTCAGAGAGTAATTATGGTGCAGCATTCATGCCTTTAATGTAGATATCATACATTTTATTCATAGAGAAAACCAAATGATCACTGTTGAGGATACAAGATATGATCCACATCATATTAAATGTATCAAAGTTAGCGAATCCTGAATTGGATTCATTGAATTTTGGATTCATCAGACACTTCTTGGCCTGATGTTTACTTTCTTTGGCTTGAGAGGAAGTTGAGCCTTGAACTTATTGTCTATGGGGTTTTCAAATGATAGTACACCAATCACAGGAGGCATGGAAGTGAGATGTTAAAATTTCCGCACAGTGCGCATAGCCAAAAGCACTTAATGGTATTTCTTCCCCTCTGTCAGGGATTACAAGGAGACAAGTTTAAGAGTTCCAATGTTCTCTTTCATGACCTTTCAAGACCAAGCTGAATGATTTTAATGTGGCTGTTCATATGAATTATATTCTTCTTCTTTTCCCCTCATATGGGGGATTCATCCCCTCTATCACTTTCATAGCCGGTGTGGTTGTGGCCAGCACCTAGACAGGCCTTGTCAACAACACTGTAGGACCATGACTTTAATGTTTCCTCCTCTGAAACAGAGCAGAAATTGCCATAAAGTATAAATCAGCTGAACGATAATAATGAATGAGGGGCATGATGAGAAGCTACAAATTGCCTTTCATTGTGTTCTCCCCTTTGGATCATTAGTTGCGGTCCCACATGACGCTGCAGATCAGGAAACTACAGTACATGTAACCATTAGAATACCAGTAAAGCACATTTTAGGGCTCATTTACACAGCATGTGAGAAATGTGAAGCTAAGAGCTTGCAAGTGCAGTGATTAACGCGTGGCTCCATTTTATTCTTCATGAAAATGGATTACTTCAAAAATAATCCCATTTGTGGGATCATAAATATCTTGACTAGAATTAATTTGCCTTGGAACCTTCACTTGTTTGTGACAGTCACATGTTGTTATTTCACATCTGGAATTACTTCTTTTTTAAAAGAGATGCATATGTAGGCACGCTTGCACATAGACACACATATGCACATTATGTTGATATTGCTCAAGCAATAACCATTGTTTTAGCATTTGAATGGGAAACTGGGAAAGTATCTCGACTAGCCAGGTCTTTTAAAAAATGTGCAAATGGAAGCACCCGCAGTGTGAACCTAACCCTAAACCTGTCCTTTGGACTGGGCTCGGTATCAGAGTTGACCCTACAGTCCCAAGTCACATTCAATTACCACTATGACTCATTCAGTCAGCTCGCCTGCCTGCCTGGTCCAACCTGGAGCCACAGCAGAACAGAGCAGACTTGGGGACCAAAGCTTTGACATTTTGAGAGATAGCAGCCGCATGGCAGTCTGGGGTTTGCACCAACTGTCTTTCTTGGCCCTGGATGTGGGGCCTGTAATATTCAGCACATTCCCTACATGGCTAATATCTTCTGGACAGTGTCTGAGCCAGCAAAAATACACTAATTTCCAGGCCTTGAAGCTGGTTTGCATCCAGGTCCCCTTGATAATTTATGGAAAAATATGAGGGAAGGAAGGAGGGCAAAATGGAAGTTTCATTTCTTGTATAGGGTAATGTTATTTGGCTGCCACAAAAAAAAAGTAAAAAGAAAAAAAACAGCAGTAGCATGCAGCATTCAGTGTAATAAATCATTAGATAGGAAAGAAAGAAGGGGCTGCTTTTAAATATGTTCTTCTCACCGTGTAAAATGTGTAAAGGGAAAATAATTGAATGATTCAAATAACAAGCAAAAATATTTTCAAAATAGATTTTCTAAAAGAATATGACAAATACTCGACTTCAGTTGACAAGTATCGTGACTGAGCCAACACGTTCTCGCCTACAGGTCATCAGACAGTGCTGCTTTGTCATGTACCACTCGCATATCATCCAGACTCACAAGGTACCCTTCAGCGTCTGTGTGTGATGGGTAAAAAGCATTTCTTTAGTGTCTTTATGCGACACGCAAGACTCGTGCCCAAACGCACAAGGCCTGCACCCCACGCGTCTCACCTAGACGCACAACGTATAGGTTACTTTGGTTAAGTTTAGGCACAAAAACTACTGGACTAGGTTTAGGAAAAGACCAGTGATGTTTGGTTTTACAGGGGACGCAAACTGCTGTTTTCTGGGTGACAGCCATGCGTTTGACTTGCCACTAACCCCCTTCTACCGCAGTTGCTTTGATCATCTCATACTGTCGTGGATGTGTTTAGATTTGAGGTACATTGGAGCCTGTTGTGGGGGGACGTGAAAAAACGTCTCTATTTGACAGCCTGGGAATGAGAACGGGCTGACTGAGCACTCCATTGGCCCCATTAGAACTGTTCTAGAGGGGTAAATACAGGTAGAATCATTTAAACACACACTCTCAAGTACACTTGTAAGATGCAAAAAAGCTATTGGCAATCAAATTTCAGTGGTTCTCATTGAAAGATATTTGCTATTCCTAATCTACTGGATTGAACAAATATGAACTCGTCAGCCTGTTTTCCAGCTCGCAGCCAAACTTGGCTCCTTTCAATTTGTGGTTTGCATTCTTGTGGAAGGTTTGATACATGATGGTGGACAGTTTGAGTTGCACCAACATTCATTGTATATTTCTCCAAATCTATTGGTCATCAGACTGAATCTGTTCAGTTGTTTTTGGACATACTTGGTCATCCCACATGAGAAGGGAAAAGTTTTAATGATCATTATCACTTTGTCTGCCTGTCAGCATGCGATAATTAAGTCTGCTGATACAGTATATCGGTTTATTGATTCAACGACATTAATTGGTGGTGATACTGTTACATGCTTCATGATGTTTTGACATTAGAGTACTGTTAAAGGAAACCAATCTCTTGCCTGCCTCAGGTCAAGATGGATGTGTTGAGAGCCACAGCCCAGACCAGATTCCCAATGGTCGTTGAGCAACTGGCCAATTCTGGTCTCTGCTCTCCTCCTCCTACCTTTTCCTTCCCCTCATCCATCCCTTTGCTTCCCCTCCCAGGGACTATTCCACGTCGAGCTGCTGGAAATCCCCCTGTCTGTTGAAAGGCATCCTTCACTGGCACTCAGCAGCCATTTCAGCGAGACATGCGATTCGGCTCAGAATGAATACAACAAGCATCTCAATCTTTCAGGCGCTTGCTAAATGACTACTGACCGGTTTAGGGAAGGAAATACTTTGACAGGAAAAATGTTTCTTCCTTGACGGCTCAAGATGTATAAGCATGGATTAGAGGCCATTTTTCAGGGGTTGAGCAGTCAAACTGAACAGGAGCATGTTTGCCTATCTTGACAAACTGGACAAGGGTTAAGCAGCATGTTTTCTATCCAAATAACTACCATGTTTAGCCACTGAACAGCTATATTGTTTTAGGGACAATGAACAATATACTGTAATGCTGCAGTAAAGTGAATGGTACAGCATCCAAAGGCCAATTACACTGTGAAATTCACTGCCAAATAAGTGGCAATTAATATTTTGCACATTTTTATTATATAATAAACCAACCTAATGTTAGAGCACGGTACATTTCACATAATTACGACAGCTTTGCCTTGGAAATACACGAAATAGCGCCAAGGCATTTAGTTTCTTATAAAAGAAGTTGATTTTTTTTTGTACATGATTCTAAAGTGGAACTGGCTTAAGTTCTAAAAATTACATATATAATGATGTTTAAAATCCAGCCTCCCTCCATTTTACTAGGTTCAGTGTTATATGGCTCTAGTTGCTCCTCACCATCCAGACTCGGGTTTATGATTCTAGCTTTCATATCCCAGAGGTGTGTTTTGTCTCAGCATCTACCCACATTTCACTTTTTAACACTCCTTGTCAGAAAGGGGATATGTAATTTCCCTCTGTAAATCTGAGTGGAACGTTAGCTTCCCCTGGAAACACATGTTTTACCTTTGCAGACCTGATGAAGGTTATAGCCTCTCCATCATCCTAATATTGTACTCCGACATTCAGGCACACAAGAATGCAATTTCACATGTGCAAGCTCTCTCTCTCACAAACACACACACACAAACACACACACTTCTACATTTGCACACACATTTGAGGCGCACAGCAGCTTTCTACCCAGCAAGAGTGATATCATGTGACAGTGCTACAGGCCTTAGATGGTGCCCCATAGTGAAACTGTGAAATGTTATTATTTAGTTCCTTGCCAGTGGTCTGTGACGCTGTGAAGGACGGCAGGGCATACAGAGGGAGGGGCCTTGGGTTAAACACATGGCGATAAACATTGTAAAGCTCCAGCTATACACAGAATCCAACCTAATTCAACTGGTGCACTGTATTGTAACTATGAACCAGATTTACATGTTGTTATTACTCTTGTGAAACCTGTATGAAGTTACTTTACACATTCAGTCAGGTCTGATACACATCAGATGAGTTTCTTTTTGGCTGCAAAATAATAAAATTATCAAGTTTTTTTTCAAACTTAATTTCCTATTATCATCTTCATTGTGACCTCTGTAGTAATTGCCTGAATAATTTCCCATTAGTCACAAGTGTTTGCTTGAGTTCAATGGCCTTGACTAACTGTATCTCAAAATGGAATTTCAGTTTGAGGACAGACTTTGGATGGATAATGTCTGGGGGAGAGAACACTGGCTGAATTACTTTAACCATTAAGGTTCGTATAGGCTTACACTAAACCAGTGATTAAATTAACACTTGGAGGAGGAGGGGCGGATAGCCCAACAGCCAATTACGCCAACCCTAACCACTGGACCGCATTATCTAATGAGCACTTACTCACACATCACACAACAAAGAAGGAGGTGAGAGGAGGCATGTGCTGCAAGAAACTTTAACCCCCCACTGCTACAGTTTGTGTGAAAATATGAGATTTTCTGCAACTTTGACTGTATTTCACATCCTGGCTTAGACTCACAAGCATGATGGCCTCCTGTGGTGTATGAAGCAAGTTCTAACTTTCTACTTCTACACACACACACACACGCGCCACATAGGGGAATGTCTAATTGATAAAATATGGTATTCATTATACCTAATGGTACCTCTTTTCAGCTGTGCACATGATATGGAGAGGCAAAATGGCTTCACCTATGGCCTGCTCTACACAAAGTTTACTATAATGGAAGTAGGGCGCTAGTTACAGGAGACATTTTAAGTGCACAATTTTAAATGTCTGTAACCAGATACAGTATGAGGAAACAGGCAGATTTGTGTGAGAGAGGTAAGATTGTCTACACAAGTATCCTTGCAAAATTCAATTAAAAAAATCAGTGTATAAAAGCATGAAAGATATTATTTTATTCTAATAATAGTTTACTGATAATTTTCTGTTTATCAGTTTTTCTTTCTCTATAGATATAGTATACATTTAAACACACATATGCCCACATATCCCTCTGTCTGTCTGCTAGCCTAATCTGGTAGAGGGCACAACAGCTGTGGTTAAGGCTGGTGGGGATGAAAACTCACACATTATTCTAATATGTGAGTGTAGTGCTCTCTCCGTTATCTTTTGAAAGAAAATGAGTAGATGATGACATACACTGTAGTGTCTGTTTTTTTAGGTTGTTTCCAAAGTTACTTTTCAAAATGAAACTGCCTATTTCACAGTAATATCCTAGCATATTTATCCATACAAACAGTAAGCGGCCACAAAATGGCGTCAGCGTCATGTTTTTTTGTTGTAGCTACTGGGTATGTTAATTAATGTTTATGCGAGCCAAGTGGGAGAAGTGCAATTTTACCACACCAATGCTAATCCACCACATAGAGCTACTGATTCATTTCACAGAACGCTTCATAGATGTATGATGAATGGAGTTAATTTATTTCTAATCTGTTACTGATCTAGCTGGGGGAGAATAATGAAAAGTGATCATGTGAACTCGTCCAGCCAATCCCATCAGTTAAAACTGAGGTCGGCAGCCTTTGTACGACTGACAAATGTATAACACCCCGCTTGGTTTGCAGTGCACAATGCAAACTGCATGAGCAAATAGAGAAATGTGCCTGTACATGATCAACTTTAGGATTTGGAAGACATTCAAAGATAGTTTAATGGGGGGTGTCAGTGTTCAATCATGTGCAGCTGCAGTGATGATAACTTCTCATTTGTCAAATAACTTGTCATTTGATTAATTTGGGCCACTAGAAATCAGGATGTGAAACATCAAAATTTGAAGTGATGATTGAAGTGTGTGAGGGTGAATATGTTAGTGCCGTGTGTGTTATCTATTACCCTAAAGCACAGTTAATGATTTTCCAACCACAAGTCAGGGATTATACATCAGAGAGCAGACAAAACCACGATAACCACCTTATCTCATACAGACCATATAGTAAATATATTGCCAATAAATTCTATTGGCATATTTTCATTGATCTGCTGAAGACCACTATCAGGCACTATCCCAGCAGTCGGGGGGAGGGACTACACTACACTGCTACACAGACTAGAGATTTAAGATGAGGAAAAACTAGCTGTTGCAAATTGTAAATGAGACTACTGTGAGAAAAAGGAGCATAAAGAAACATTTTTTCCCCTGCTTTGTAGTGCTCTCATTTTGAGGTGATGTATTCAGCACAGTGATGTGATTGCTAAATTCCATCTCAATCTTCCTGACCCTATAAAATGCGAGTATGATGTGTGACTGCACGGCCCTGAGCGCACCACCAGGTGAATGTCCCGGAAAAGCCAGGGAACACAAATTTGCTCTGAACTGGGGATTCTATGGCCTTTTTTCCAAGAAGGGGAGAAACAAATTCAAAATACTGCTTCTCACCCTCAAAGCCCTGCATAACCTTGCTCCCCTCTACCTCATTGAACTCCTGACCCCCTACTCTCCCTCTCGCTCTCTCAGGTCTTCTTAACTTACTCGCTGTCCCACGCACCAGACTTTCCACCTTGGGAGGCAGGTCCTTCAGTGCCATGGCCCCCAAAGCTCTGGAATTCTCTCCCTCAATCTCTCTGTGACTGCCCCTCTTTCTCTACCTTCAAATCAGATTTAAAGACTTTTCTTTTTCTTTTGTGTTTAGTTGGGGGGGGGGGGGGGGGGGGGGGGGGGGGGGGGGGGGGGGGGGGGGGGGGGGGGGGGGGGG